>JAMKYM010000331.1:0-47767 GCA_026541065.1 Canavalia ensiformis | reverse complement strand
TGGGAAATGCTCAGGCAGCAAGAGAAGTGGCCATTCCCGCAATTGAAATTCTTGACGCATGATCTCGGGCATTAGAGCTAACTCTAAAGGGGAATTAGTATCTATAACATGATTAATCCTTGCACCATAGGAGAGCCAACGCCTAAACGGCCTGAGCTAAGAGAGGAACCGAGATGTGTCAATTAGAGGGGGAGGTCGAGTGAAATGCAGAATAGGAATAAATCAAACCCGAGGTCACAAGTGGATTCTCAATGATTGTCTCTTCGAGATTGAGGCTATTAGGAACGTAAGTCGAGATATGAAGAGGAGTTGCATGTTACGGGCTGTTTTCTTAGCTTACTATGGCGCAATTAGAGAAAAGGATATGGAAAAGTCTTTCCGCGTTCTTACAAGAGCAAAGGGATATACCTCGACCTGTATTTAGGATATCATGCATGGAACTATAGCAAATTACCCCCAACATGAGCCCCACGAAAAGGACCCTCGCTAAAAATTCAGGTATGGAAATCAAGCCATGATCGCGTATATGTATAAAAAGATGGTGAGGGCAGAGTCGGAATCACCTTCCTCATACTTTCCCTACTCTAGTGGTAAGCGCCCTTCTCCCGGTGTTCTTGAATTCTCGGTTGGCTCCACCAATTGCTCGACACTACACAAGTTTACCTATGGCAAACTCACCTAGTTGGTCATTAAACACATCCTCGTTTTCCTCACTTCGATCGAGTTAAAATTCAGCCCGTAATCGGCCAACCCCATCTTCTTGGCTTAGTCTCGGCATCCCTGTTTCGTAGGCCTCACGCATCGGGTAAGTCTATAAATCATGCCTACATTTCTTCCATGACATTAGCCCGACCTTCTCATGCACTCAACCATTGGAGCAAGTGCCTGCTTGCTGCCCCATTCTCTATGGCGCATCCTGCAGGTTAGGAGCATTGATGCTAGGCCTCGGTTGAAGACACTGCGTGCGGGAGCAGAAACGGCTTGTGTGGCTCAACGAAACCTAGTGGAATCGAGAGGAGGGAGAGGGGAGTGTAACCAAGATCAATTAGAAACCCAATTACAGCAGATACATAAAAGGCGGAGTATGGCTTTTCTTTTAGGATGGTGGTTATAATGCACAGGATGGAGCTCAGGCACAGTGGTGGACATCTTGGTCCTTAAGCCTAATAACCCGTCTTCGAAACCTGCATGGGGGCTTTCTTTTTTTTCCCCAATATTTTTCTCACAAAATCAACAAAATTTTTAAAATAAAAATTTAGTAAAATTACAGAAAAAAAATTTAAAAATTTAGAAATTAAATAAAAATAAATAAAAACATAAAAAAAAAAATAAATAAATTCCAGAAATTAAATAAAAAAATTTTAAAAATAAATAAAAAAATAACAAAAATTTAGAAAAAAATAAGAAAAGTTCGAGAAAATTTAAATAAGAAAATTAATTACAAAATTTAGAAATCTAGATAAAAATTAAGGAAATTTCTAAAATAAATTCAAAGAAAACTAAAAATATATTAGAAAATTCAGAAAATCTATAAACATTAATAAACATTCAAAATCCATAAAATACAAAAATTTCTGAAATACAAGAAAAAAAAAAAACGAAAAATCTTTTATTACATTCAAACTTTCTTTTATTCAAAGATTGATGCCTTCTACAAAATATTTCTGTTTTTCCAAAATTTAAAAAAATCTTTTCCAAATATTCTAGGATCTTCGAGTCTCACGCAATGGGCTCTAAATGGGGAACCGCGGTTTACTCCGTTGCTCAACATTTAGTAGTTCATATAGGTCTTTGTGTCTGCCTTAGCCGCCTGGACCTTGGCATGAGTGGACTTAAGGTCCTTTTCAAATAAAAATATAAATATATATCTTTTCTAATATTTGGGATTCTAGGCCTCACGCAATGGGCTTTAAATGGGGAACCGGTGGTTTACCCTTGTTCAACATTTAGTAGTTCGTATAGGTCCCCCGTGCTGCCTTAGCCGCCTCGGGCCTTGTGCATAGGCCAAAGACCCCTCCTAAAACTAAAATTTCTCTTCAATAGCAAAATCTTCAACATTTTCCCAAAAACAAGATCTTTAAGATAATCTTTTTTCACATTTTCGAAGGTCAAGCCTTCACAAACCAAATAATCTTTTCTCAAAACATTTTTGAAGGTCAAGCCTTCACACACTTAGAACTACGTAAGCCTTGAATTTCCCATTGCACCGGGGAATACGTAGGAGCAGGATCAAGTCCTGTCAGGCTAACCTCCATCGAATTTATTTTTCACACTAATTAAAGGGATCAAACATTTTCAAATCACACACTCGCTTTAAGGGTACCGTTCTTCGAACGGGGCAAGTAAGATGCCTAACACCTTCCTTACTTGTAACCGACTCCCGAACTTAGAAGCTCATTCTTGAGTCGTGTTTTTCCAAATCTTTTCCTTAAATAAAAATTTGGTGGCGACTCCACATTCATCAAATACAAATTCATTTTTCAAAACTTTAACGAGTTCGTCGTCTCGTCGGAATTACGGTTGCGACAGATGGCGACTCCACTGGGGACCTAGTGAGTCAAGCCCATTTATTGAAAGTGTGCATTATAATAATTGATCCTTCACCGTTTATGTGCATGATTTAATTATTGCATGTTAATTATTTGTTTATTTATTCTTGTTTTATTGTTTGTTTACTCTCTAACCCTAGGATAGATAAACAATATATTGTTATATATCCGTGCATTTCCCCCAATTGGTGTATCCCAACATTGTGTGCCCTCATACATTGCATATGCATTTATCATGAGTGGGGCCCTATACCCGGTCTGAATGCTACCTAGGATTAGAGGATCTAGTGGTGTCACTCCTGGGCCTACGTCCTGATTGCTATCACGAAAATCCCTAGAGTGTGTCCCTATTCATAATGCCCCACAACTAGTGGCTACTTCTACTGTTGTGGCAAGCATTGTGGACTGGAACTTGGCTCTAGTGAGCTCTACACCTTAGGATTACAAACCACCTTTGAAAGGTTCATACAAAAGGCCATAGATCCTTAGGACAGGTAACCCACACAAGAAGCAAAGAGGGCACACACACCCCTTTCAAGATACAAGCAATTTGAAGGCTACAATTGGGGAGATACAAAAATGAAATCAAGATAAAAATCAAAGAAACAAAATAGAAGAAGAAAATTCCTAGGAAAAATTAGAAAAAGTATTTTGAAAATTTTGAAAAGATTCCAAACAAAAACTTAAAAGGATATTTTAGAAATAAAAATTAGGAAGATAATCTTTTGAAATACG
The DNA here is from genome assembly GCA_026541065.1 of Canavalia ensiformis. Lineage (NCBI taxonomy): Eukaryota > Viridiplantae > Streptophyta > Magnoliopsida > Fabales > Fabaceae > Canavalia > Canavalia ensiformis. The sequence goes on along the minus strand of JAMKYM010000331.1, from coordinate 44,483 downwards.
GGAAATATAAAAATATTCAATAGGAGAGAAAATGAAATTTCAAAAACCTAAAGAATGCTTTCTAAAAAGATTCTAGCAAAACTAAAAAGTTTTTTAAAAACAAAACTAAAAGTTTTTCTAGCAAAATAAAAAATACCAAAAATCCAAAAAATAAATTTGTTTAAAATCAATAAATTAAACAACTCTGACTTATTTTCTTAATAGTCAATTCAAGTATCTAAAACTTATTTGTGCATAACATTCATTCATTCATTCATTCAATCATGAATTTATCATCAAGGATGAATAAATAAAACAACTCTCATTCATTTTCAAATAGTCAAACTTCAAAAATCATAAAATTATGCACATAACATGCATTCATCCATTCATAAATTTATCATCAAAAAACAGATTTTAGAAATCATTCTACACATTCACACATTGTGCATCAACATCTCTATCATTCACGTTTTGTTGCATTCAAATTATTTCGCAAAAATTAATTTTTAACTTCACCAGAAAATTGAAGAAACACAGCTTCCTCGACATCCTTATAGAACCCGAGCACAATCAAGAATCATGGATGAGCTGGAGAGACAAAATGAGGAGCTAAGAGATGAGGTCAGAACTCTAAAAGATCAAGTGGCCAAGTTGATGGAGGCCATCCAATCATCAAAACAAAAGGAGGCGACGGAATCCGTGTTGAAGGAACCAATTGACCCAACACACCCTCCCGGCTTCACCCCACCATTAAACATACCTTCGCGAACAGAAGGGGTTCACAATGGGTTTCCTCATGGGTATGCACCCTCAAACAACCAAACACAAACCCAAACACAAGCCCAAACACACAACCTACCGCTAAACACCACCTCACAAGCCTACCAAGCAGCTGTTGGGGGAACGCACCCTATGTTCACCCAAGGGCCTCACCCTATATACATACCGTCTTCTCATCCTCACCACATGCCTGAGGAATACCCAAGCCATCCTTCAACTGAGGATACAGAAAAATGGAAGGGTCTAGAGGACAGGATCCGGGCAATTGAGGGAAACGCTTGTGAAGCCAAAGAGGCAGCTGATCTATGCTTGGTCCCAGACGTGGTCATCCCTCCCAAATTCAAGGTTCCCGACCCGAAAATACCAAGGAACCAAATATTGTCAAAGAAACATCCTGACTATGTACTTGTAGGAAGATGTCTCATGTACTTACGATGAGAAGCTTCTCATCCATTTCTTTCAAGACAACAACGAAAGGGCCTGCAACCGGTACACTCAACTAGAACGGACACGCATCCGTTCATGGAGGACTCTTGAGGCTTTCACGAAACAATATCAGTACAATACAGAGATGGCCCCTGATCGGACTCAGCTCCAGAATATGGCCAAGAAGGGAGAAGAGTCCTTCAAACAGTATGCCCAACGCTGGCGAGAGTTGGCCGCTCAAGTACAACCTCCCTTATCCGAAAGGGAACTGGTCAACATGTTCATGGACACACTCCAAGATCCTTTCTATGACAAGATGGTCGGCAGTATAACTTCCAGCTTCTCCGAGATCGTCATCATTGGAGAAAGGATCGAAAGTGGCATGCGTCGGGGAAAGATCGCACAAAAGCCCACGGGGACAGTCAATGCTTCCAATTGGTCTGGGAAGAAAAAGACAGGAGAGACCTGCAATGCGGCTTCTAATCAAGGCCAATACATTCCTCAAATGGCACAGAATGGTCCAACTGGCCTCCGACCACCACCATATACACCATACACACCTTACACACCATATCCCTACATCGCTACCACCTACCAAACACCATACTCTCCTACTTACAACTATCCGACACAAATCCGACCACCAACACCGTATACGGCCCAAACACAAGCCATGAGCCAAAATACCAACCAAAGCCAGAAAAAGGAGAGGAAGCCTGTCCAATTTGACCCTATTCCAATCTCCTACACTGAGCTCCTACCTCGGCTGATCCAAAACTCGTTGGTTGCGCCTTATCCTCTGAAACCTCAAGAGCCACCGTATCCTAAATGGTATGACGCTAACACCAGATGCGATTACCATGCAGGATTTATTGGTCATTCTACTGAGGATTGCCTAGCATTGAAGCGAAAGGTACAAAGCCTGATTGATGCAAAATGGCTGGATTTTGGGAGGCTTGCTCCTAATACAGAAAACAATCCGTTGCCAAATCATGAGAGCCCGTCAACTAGCTGAAAGAGACAAGAGCAGCACGACGGGGCCTTGTACAAATTGAGGATATTCATCCAGAAATGGTCGTACTTTTCAAAGTTAATCTTTTGTAAATAAACAGCAATGAATAAATACAAATTACATTTTTCATATCACTTAAGCACGTGCTTTACATTTTAGCTTTACTTCTAAAAATGTACCATTCTTTTTATCTCTTCAACCCACTTCTTATCCCTACACCAAAACAATAAATACCAATTGGTGAGGATGCCAGTGCTGTAATAAGTAATCTTGAACGTCGAATTAATCAAGCTAAAAGAGAAAAACCCAATGAGGAAGCAGAATAAACAACCAGGGATTCTACATCACTATTCAAAGTAAAAATATCCCGCTGGAACCAAGTTTAAATCCAGGCAAAATTTAGGGATGCAAGATAAGATCCGCTGAATTGGAAGCCGAGATGATACCGGCAAGATCAATATTCAACTACACAAAATTCAAGGAGAAGGAGAAGACCCGCTGGATTAAAAATAATAATCCAGGCAAAATCAAGGTCATAAAATTCAAGAAGAAGAGAAGCCCGCTGGATTAAAAGCCAAAAATAATCCAGGCAAAAGTAGGGTTAAAATTCAAAATAATGAATCAACAAAAAGGTCTTGCTGGGTTCCAAAGGAAATTCAGGCAAAAATCAGGATCAAACAGAAGGTCCGCTAGGTCGAAAATCCGTAAGGGTGACCTAGGCAAAAGTTAGGGCACAATCAAGTAGAAGGCCCGCTAGGTCGAAAACCCGTAAGGGTGACCTAGGCAAAAGTTAGGGCACGATCAAACAAAAGCCCGCTAGGTCAACCATCAAAGAAGACCTAGGCAAAAGTTAGGGCACAACCAAGCAGAAGGCCCGCTAGGTCGAAAACCCGTAAGGGTGACCTAGGCAAAAGTTAGGGCGCAATCAAGCAGAAGGCCCGCTAGGTCAACCATCAAAAAAGACCTAGGCAAAAGTTAGGGCACAATCAAGCAGAAGGCCCGCTAGGTCGACAATCTTCAAAAGAGACCTAGGCAAAAGTTAGGGCACGATCAAACAAAAGCCCGCTAGGTCAACCATCAAAGAAGACCTAGGCAAAAGTTAGGGCACAACCAAGCAGAAGGCCCGCTAGGTCAACCATCAAAAAAGACCTAGGCAAAAGTTAGGGCACAATCAAGCAGAAGGCCCGCTAGGTCGAAAACCCGTAAGGGTGACCTAGGCAAAAGTTAGGGCGCAATCAAGCAGAAGGCCCGCTAGGTCAACCATAAAAAAAAACCTAGGCAAAAGTTAGGGCACAATCAAGCAGAAGGCCCGCTAGGTCAACCATCAAAAAAGACCTAGGCAAAATTAGGGCACAATCAAGCAGAAGGCCCGCTAGGTCGAAAACCCGTAAGGGCGGCCTAGGCAAAAGTCAGGGCAAAACAAAAGACCTGCTAGGTTAAAAACTCAAAAGAATAATCCAGGCAAAATTAAGGTCAATACAAGAATTCCAAGACAACATGACACTTCTGCACCTCATATCTTCTTAAAACTGGGGCAAAATTTTTCCATTTCTCAAGTTTGGCTAATTTGGCAATCAAGATTATGAAAAGCAGCACTGGCATTCTTCATCAATAAGTGCCATTTGGGCAATCGAACCCACACCTTTTTTTTCATCCTTCCCTTTCAAGTGCACTACCTCAAACATCCTTTGCAAACCTCCCCTATATTTTTTCATTAACCATCCAGAATCACTTCGTACACCTCAATAGCGCACATGCCAAAAGAGATGTGGAAAATGTCAAAATAAAAAGGAGTAATTTTGAAAAGTTATGACAAGTCGGGTGAATCCTTGACCGTTGCAACACGATAGGATTGCTTCCCAAAGATTCATCTTCCTACCAGCCATGATACCACCAAAAAGGAGTGTATCTTACTCAATAATATTGACCGTTGGATCTCAAAGATCCCGGAAAGAAGATTCCAAAATTGACCAATAAACCAAGAGACTGAGTCAATCCAGCTCGCCTTGATTCTTGATACCTTTCATACCCACTATGGGGTTGTCGAGGAAGAAGGTGTCAGAAAAAATCAAAATCAAGAGAAACAAAATTTTACACCATTTCATGGTTTGCATTCATTCAAAGCATCTATTTTATCAAATATTTATTTCAAGCATCAAAATAAGAACCCACACCATTTCTGCATGCATCCAAGCATCACAAACACCATATTCTTCTTTCATTCATTCAAACATCGCAATAAGCATTTTGTCATTCAAGCATTCCATAACTCATCTTTCAAAAACCAATTAAGACCTCGGTAAAATTGCCCGAGTTGATCATAATTAAAAGACTTCCAAACTGGGGCAAATACTTGCCCACACAAAATTCAATTTGAGGTCACCCTCAAATTCTGGATCAAGTCCAAACAGGGGCAAACGCTTGCCCCCAAAAAATTTTTATTTGAGGTCACCCTCAAAATCTGGATCGAGTCCAAACAGGGGCAAACGCTTGCCCCCAAAAAATTTTAATTTGAGGTCACCCTCAAATTCTGGATCAAGTCAAGACTGGGGCAAACACTTGCCCACACAAATCAATTTGAGGTCGTCCTCAAAATCAAGTTCAAACTGGAGTAAACACTCGCCCACAAAAGCTCGATGTAAGTTTATCCTCAGATTTTGGATCAAGTCCAAACTGGGGCAAACATTTGCCCAAGGAAGATTTAAATTCAAGTTCAAACTAAGGCAAACATTTGTCCGAGAAAATTCAAGTTGAGGCAATCCTCAATTCCTCAACTCCAATCAAGCTCAATAGGGCAAAGTTGCCCAGAAAAATTCAAGTCAAGCTCATCCTCAAATCGAGCCTAAATCAAAGTGGGCAAAATATTCGCCAAACTTCATCCAAATCAAGGCATTCCTCAATTGTCAGGAATATTTTAAACTGGGGCAAGATATGGTTCCCCAGGTTTTCTCAAAGAACAATCATCAAGTGCCAAAAAAAAAACAAAAAAAAAAAAACAAAAAAACAAAAAAACCTTCAAGCAAGGTAGAGTGCATCATTCTTGCTCACTGGCCTATGTTGTCAGGCCATAGCATTGCATCCTTACGTTCTTGCTCACTGGCCTATGTTGTCAGGCCATAGCATTGCATCCTTCATTTCTGTTCTGTTCACTGGCCTATGTTGTCAAGCCATAGCATTGCATCCTTCATCTTTGCTCACTGGCCTATGTTGTCAGGCTAAAGCATTGCCTCCTTACATTCTTGCTCACTGGCCTATGTTGTCAGGCTAAAGCATTGCATCCTTACATTCTTGCTCACTGGCCTATGTTGTCAGGCCATAGCATTGCATCAGATTTATTGCTTTTAGGCCTATGTTGTCAGGCCGTCATAGTTTAGATTTACTGCTTTCAGGCCTATGTTGTCAGGCCGCCATAGTTTAGATTTACTGCTTTTAGGCCTATGTTGTCAGGCCGCCGTAGTTTAGATTTACTGCTTTCAGGCCTATGTTGTCAGGCCGCTCTAGTTTAGATTTACTGCTTTTAGGCCTATGTTGTCAGGCCGTCACAGTTTAGATTTACTGCTTTCAGGCCTATGTTGTCAGGCCGCCATAGTTTAGATTTACTGCTTTCAGGCCTATGTTGTCCGGCCATCTTCTAGTCTAGATTTACTGGCGTTCGGCCTATGTTGTCAGGCCTCATCAAATTTTATTTCTGCACATATCCTATCAAGCAGGATTTTATTTGCATTTATCCTGGCAACAGCAGGATTTCATTTGCATCTTCCCGGCAACAGCGGGACCTCATTTGCATTCTCCTATCAACAACAGGACTTCAAGCACGTTTATTTTTCTGTCCACCTGTCAAGCAGGTTTGCATTTATCCTGGCAACACCAGGATTTCATTTGCATTTTCCCGGCAACAGCGGGACCTCATTTGCATTCTCCTGTCAACAACAGGACTTCAAGCACGTTAATTTCTTGTCCACCTGTCAAGCAGGTTTGCATTTATCCTGGCAACAGCAGGATTTCATTTGCATCTTCTCGGCAACAGTGGGACCTCATTTACATTCTCCTGTCAACAACAGGACTTCAAGCATGTTTAATTTCATGTCCACTGTCAAACGGTGCATTTATCCCGCAACAACTAGATTTCATTTGCATCTTCCCGGCAACAGCGGGACCTCATTTACATTCTCTTGTCAACAACAGGACTTCAAGCATGTTTAATTTCTTGTCCACCTGTCAAGCAGGTCTGCATTTATCCTGGCAACAGCAGGATTTCATTTGCATCTTCCCGGCAACAGCGGGACCCCATTTGCATTCTCCTGTCAACAACAGGACTTCAAGCACGTTAATTTCTTGTCCACCTGTCAAGCAGGTCTGCATTTATCCTGGCAACAGCAGGATTTCATTTGCATCTTCCGGGCAACAGCAGGACCTCATTTACATTCTCCTGTCAACAACAGGACTTCAAGCATGTTTAATTTCTTGTACACCTGTCAAGCAGGTCAGCATTTATCCTGGCAACAGCAGGATTCCATTTGCATCTTCCCAGCAACAGCGGGATCTCATTGGCATTCTCCTGTCAACAACAGGACTTCAAACATGTTTAATTTCGTTCACCTGTCAAGCAGGTTTGCATTCATCCTGGCAACAGCAGGATTTCATTTGCACTTTTCCGTCAACAACGGGATTCCCATCAAGTTTAAACTTCTGCATTATGGCCTATGTTGTCAGGCCACCATCAAGTTTACATTTCTGCATCATGGCCTATAGTGTCAGGCCACCATCAAATCTACATTTCTGCATCATGGCCTAGGTTGTCAGGCCTCATCAAGTTTAGTTTTCTGCACTCCGGCCTATAGTGTCAGGCCACCTTGTACATAGCTTAGATTTTAGTTCTTGCATGCTTCCCTGCCTGAAACAGGCCCGTTTTACGCCACTGAGCTCGTCCTAACGGGTCTTTCTCTTCTACTTTGCCTGTTTTAATAGGCCAATTTCATTTCATTTTTGCTTGTCCTAAACAAGCAATCCCATTACATTCCACACATGTTCTAATAAGCCTTCACTCATTTCAGCCTACTTAAGCTATGCCATCCAGCTTTGCATATTCAAACCCTATCGGCACACGAAGTCGGTAAGGTCATTCAATCGCTGCTTGGACTTCTTCAAAAAACCACCTCGGACATTAGGTGTTCACGTCTTTATTCATTTCCTACCTCGATAATTCATTTCCTACCTCGATAATTCAGAGAATTATTTCTCACATTATCTAGTAGGAAAATGAGTAAAGAGGGGCAAACTGTAAACACCCATTTATGTCCGAGGCCCCCAATATAAAAAAATCAAAATTAACTAAAAAGAGACGAAAGAAAAAAAAAGCAAAAAAACAAAAAAATAATTTAGAACAGAAAAAAGAAAAACAAGCAGAAAACAGAAAGCAGAAAACAGAAAGCAAACAAGCAGAAAACAGAAAACAAACAGAAAGCAGAAAACAGAAAACAGAAAACGGATAACAGACAAAAGTCATTTAGTTTTTTTACAACCAAATAAAAAGTATAAAAATTTATAATAATAAATAAAATTAAAATCTGAAAATTTTGAACCAAAAGAAAAATAAATAAAATAAAAAATGAATAAATGAATAAATAAGTGGAATAAATAAATAAAAACTGATTCTGAAAAAATAAATAATTCTGAAAAAATAATAATAATAAAAATAATGAAAACAGTTTTGAAATGAAAATTACTTATTTTTCCGCTTTTTGGAAATTTGCAAAAGAGGCCAAAACTAAAAAAGGCAAAGGACGAAAAAGCAAATAAAAGAAAAGGCCAAGTTTTTGTTATTTGCAAAGAAGGACGAAACAAAATGTGCAGGGCTATAAAAAGCTGAGGATAAACAGTGTAGGGGGTTTCTTTTTTCTGGGGGGTTGCTCTGAATGCAGAGAATTGAATAAAAAGAGAATTCAGAAAAGAGGGAGAGGGAGGCTTCTATTTCGAAAGAAGGGTGGAAGATTGATCTGGAGGGGCTCTGGATTTGATTCAAAATCCTCTGATCTCGCTTGGGGATAAAAGATATCTCGGGCAATATCTCTGAACAACTCTGGTGCTGGCTCTGTGGAGAAATCCTCTCATCACTCCAAGAATCAATCAAGATTGGTGCAATACTGGAGCGGGAGCTATTAAAGAAAGGAAAAGGTGTTCTCTGAGGAGGCTTCTTCTTCTTCACTTTCTCTGGCAAAAAGAAGGAGAACATTGGTGTTTCTTGAAGCATTCCCATCACCTACCTGCTCGACTCAACCAAGTAGAGAAGAAGAACCGGATTTCTTGATTGAGCATCGTTCTGCTACTCCATTGCAGTAGAAAGAAAAGCTTCGCACTCAAACAAATTGACCTCAGCCTAGGCAGATTCACAGTCACAGGTCAGAATTCGTATCCTTTCTCCTTTGATTATATGATTGAACCCTTGCCTCCTCTCTTGAACATATCACAGCCTAAGCCATTCATTAGTGTAAGTGAAGTATATAGGCTATTGTGAATTCGATTGATTACTCTGGTATGAATCAATTACTGCAAAACTTGTGAGATAATATGACTAAATCTCCTCCCTGCACAAGCGCGATGTGAAATTTAAAAATGATTGATTCTGGAACAAAGAAATAAGAATTATACAGAACAAGGTTATATCCTTAAATCAGTAATAATGCTATAGCCTCAGTCATATTTGGTCTGATCCCTTTTGCAAAGCTCTCCTCATGGTCAATTCCCTAGTTACTTATGAAACCTTATAAGTGGTCAATTGGGGAAGACTGAGAGTAAGAGTTCTTGGCTACTGAGAATTTTACAGTAACTGCTATGTTGTCTTCCCCATCCCTCACAGCGAGAGCTCTGTATTGATTCAGCTTAATATTGAAGGCAAGAGGAAGAAGTCATTGGATAGGTGAACTATGAAAAGTCTCGATCCTGATCATGCATAAGCCTTGCAGATTTATTATAGTATGATATACTTTGTCCAACACAACAAGGGTGTTTGAGTTTTTGGTAAATATAGCTCAAATTGGGATAGAATAAAGTTCCTCACACAGCTATTGTTAGACACTGGCCATCACCTCTTCTCAAAATTGCAGATACAGAGGTCTAGGGGGGTCTGAAACCTGATAGTCTGATGTTTAAGCAAGCTGAAGTACCCTATAACCTAAGATACGGCATTAGTGTCATGAAATTTCTATTCCAGTTTTTCAAAGAGCTATCATTGTCAGTATAAACCTGTGATCCTAGCATGTACTCGAGTTTACATTGGAGGGAAGAAGGACATAGATGTGGTTGGAGACCTCCTATCTGTTTGACCAGTTTAGTCTGCATCAGAATTGAGAAGGAAATGAACTTCTCTCAGATTTCCCTTGTACAGAATTATGTTCCAAATCTTGTCAAACCACTTACTCCCAAGAGACATGTCCTTTTATTCACGAGCAGGCTCACAAGGACATATCTGGTACAGAAGAAGATGATTTCAGCACAGTGCCACCAAGAGTCCTAAAAGGCCATGCACTTGGTAGTTAAGGTGGCCACGAATTTTGAATCTGAACCATGAATCAGTAGCTGCACTTGAGGTTCATCATTCTCAAGCAATAGTCATGCTAGTCTAGGCTGCAAATTAGTGCTTGCTCAAACCAGTGGTAGCCTTCTCAACAACCTGTTATATGAACTTCCTCAAGTATGCAGGGAGCCAGAATTTGCAAGATGCCAATATGATGAATCCTTCATGGTTCCTAGCCTACTAACGTATCTTCATTCTTGCGCCTTGAGCAGAGACCTATTCATGCAAGCATCGTTAATAAATTAAGTTGTGTAGTACATATTACCATCCTGGGCAGCTCAAGTGGTTAAACCAATCGCCTACAGAACCCCTGGTCCTCGCTTCGATCCTCTCCTAAAGCCTTTTCCAAAATATTGCCAATATACACAGTCCTTGGTTTTTTTCAAAAAATTACAAACCTATCCTCACATGGTGAGATTACCTACTGCCCTGGGGATTCCATATAATCCCTATCCAGTCCTCTGCCATTGAAATGACCACGCTGCCCCTGGTAAAATCCCATAATACCTGATATGCCCCCAAGCCACCTAAATTACCAGAAAGCCCCTCATTCATTCTAGAAATTCCAGCTTTGCCCCACTCCCCTAAATGACCAAATTACCCTTCCTCTTTTCTAAAATGCCATAAGTTAATAAAAAGAAAAATTGCAGAAAATAAATAAAAACATAGAAAATCTAGGAAAATAAATAAAAATTCCAGAAAATAGAAAATTAGTAAAATTACAGAAAATAAAATTTAATAAAAAGAAAAATTTTAGAAAATAAATAAAAACATAGAAAATCTAGGAAAATAAATAAAAATTCCAGAAAATAAAAAATTAGTAAAATTACAGAAAATAAAATTAGAAAATTCAGAAAATTAACAAAAATTTAGAAAAATAAGAAAAGTTCCAGAAAATTTAAATAAGAAAATTAATTACAAAATTTAGAAATCTAGATAAAAATTAAGGAAATTTCTAAAATAAATAGAAATCAAAGAAAACTAAAAAATATATTAGAAAATTCAGAAAATCTATAAACATTAATAAACATTCAAAATCCATAAAATACAAAAATTTCTGGAAATACAGTAAAAAAGAAAAACGAAAAATCTTTTATTACATTCAAGCTTTCTTTTATTCAAAGATTGATGCCTTCTACAAAATATTTCTGTTTCGAAAATTTAAAAAAATCTTTTCCAAATATTCTAGGATCTTCGAGTCTCACGCAATGGGCTCTAAATGGGAACGGCGGTTTACTCCGTTTTCAACATTTAGTAGTTCATATAGGTCTTTGTGCTGCCTTAGCCGCCTCGGGCCTTGTGCATGAGTGGACTTGAGGTCCTTTTCAAATAAAAATATAAATATATATCTTTTTCTGATATTTGGGATTCTAGGCCTCACGCAATGGGCTTTAAATGGGGAACTGCGGTTACCTGCTGTTCAACATTTAGTAGTTCGTATAGGTCCCTGTGCTGCCTTAGCCGCCTCGGGCCTTGTGCATGAGTGGGCCAAAGACCCCTCCTAAAACTAAAATTTCTCTTCGAATAGCAAAATCTTCGAACATTTTCCCAAAATAAGATCTTTAAGATAATCTTTTTTCAAGCATTTTCGAAGGTCAAGCCTTCACAAACCAAATAATCTTTTCTCAAGCACTTTTGAAGGTCAAGCCTTCACACACTTAGAACTACGTAAGCCTTGAATTTCCCATTGCACCGGGGAATACGTAGGAGCAGGATCAAGTCCTGTCAGGCTAACCTCCATCGAATTTATTTTTCACACTAATTAAAGGGATCAAACATTTTCAAATCACACACTCAGTTTAAGGGTACCGTTCTTCGGAACGGGCAAGTAAGATGCCTAACACCTTCCTTACTTGTAACCGACTCCCGAATTTAGAAGCTCATTCTTGAGTCAGGGTTTTTTCCAAATCTTTTCCCTTAAATAAAAATTTGGTGGCGACTCCACATTCATCAAATACAAATTCATTTTTCAAAACTTTAACGAGTTCGTCGTCTCGTCGGAATTACGGTTGCGACAAGTGAAACTAAAAAAGAATTTACCAAATTTTAGACAATCATATATGTAGAGATATTGGTCTCTAAGAAGAACTCATATTACATTGAATTGCTGATTGGGGACTCGTGTCTAAGTTGTTGAACCAGAACAGGGAAACATGAGGATGTGAGGAAGGGGACAAGGCTAGACAATATAGCACCTGAGTTGTTGATGTAGAATAGGGAATCGTGCCAAAGACGATCACAGAGCTACAATGCCAACAGTAGAGACCTACAATGCCAATGTTTATACTTTAATAATAACAAAAACGAGAGAGAACTTAGGAAAATTTTCAAAGCTTACCAAAAATGAGAGAGCAATGCAAACCACTGAGTGAATGATGTCAACCATTGAGCGAATAATGTTGACCACTGTAAAGTATAAACAATGTTGTATCTTCAGGGAAGATGAATTTCATGCAACTGAGAGAGCAAAGTCAAGGAAGATAAAATTTATGCAAATGATGATCAAAATGATACGAGAAAGATTAACCTAAATGACATTCTACATCAGTTATAAATCAACCCAATGTAAAAAATACTTTTTACACCAGTTTCAGCTAAGAATCGATGTAGTATCTTCAAGCTATAATTACAAAAATACTATTGCCTTTTTTTAAAATCGGTTCCTTCATAATCGACATAAAAACTTGATGTAAAATCTCATTTATGCAATAGTATTCTACATTGGTTCTTCATACAACCGATGTAGAAAGTACTTTTTACATTGGTTCTCCATGCAACCGATGTAAAACCTATTAGTTTTATTTACAAAAATGACATCGCATTTTTTCTACATCGTTCGAGAACAACCAATATAAAATCCTATTATAAAATGCTATTTTTCCACTAGTGTGTCATCAACAACTAATGTTAAAGATCTTATTATTAATTTTAATATTTAAAAATACATAATTTTTTTTATTAAATTTAACATTTTATATAAATTTTAATTTTATATTTTAAGCTACAAAATTAGTAATAAATATTTAAAATTACCGATTAATTTGTTTTCCTATAAGTTCATTTACATTAGATGAAATCAAACATAATATAATTAAAAGTTAATTTATACAATTAATTTATATTAGATTTGAAGATCATAACAAGATTGATTTTTTTTTCGTGTATCTAAAAATTTATATATCATAAATAGCTAGATGAATAAATTTAAACTTAATTGATTGAAGATAAGGATGACAACTAACTTTGTATTGACCTTTCCCACCAGTTTTTCTCTTTTGTATAATATATGTACAAAATAGTCCAATTCTAATGACCGTTATAAATAATAGTTGGTTGTGATTAAAAGGTTCATAATCCATTCATAACTAGCTAGTATATATGTTGTAATCAAACCTACAATAGCTTCATCAGATCTTATGGAGTATCAGTTAAGGATGGGCAAAAAGAAAGTGAAGAATAGAAGTTAAGACAACAATGTCAGGAGTTACTTCTCTCTCTTCCCAAGAAAAAGGTTGGACAAGCCATTATATCTATCTATTCCAAGGCTTTTGGTGCACAACATATGTAATTCCATGCACTAACACTTTTATGAATCAATTCCAAGAAAAAGACACTGAACTTATTTTGGCTTCTACTCAAAAATCAGTTCTTGATTGAAAGCTCTTACTTATGCCATTGTTAATCGCCAACGCTTCTCCTTATGGAACCATTCCTTACTTCGAATCCCCTTTAACTTGTTCTTTCCTTTGGATATGTCATTTATGACAATACCCATGATCAAATTTCTCAACAATCTAACAGGATTAGCAAAGAATTTTCAATACAACCATCCCATTGCATGCATTGACCAACTGAATCAAAGAGTCCCATTGTAGGATTATTTATGTTTATCGAAACATGTTTGATACTTTTGTCTCTAGTTGGACTTTCATGAACAAAGTTAGTTAAGCTTATTTTTTATCTATGTTTTCTTTAGATGAAGCCTTTGAAATGTTTAGCAAGGGGATAATTCCTTTTGGTCCATGGTGGAAGCATATGTTGGTTACTGGAAAAAAAAGCAGAGTTAGACCACACAAGACTTTTATTGATGAGTAATGTGTAGTTACGATTTTGGAATAAAATAAGTTAATAGTTATGGAGTTATAATTTTGTAATAAAGTGAATTAGTGACTCATAATATTTGTGGAGTTGTTACATGTAAATCTTGTTTCTAGAATTATTTTGGGTAACCTTTAGTCTCCTAGAATTATTTTGTAGTAATTATTTCACCTATAAATTGATGTATTTGTGTTACATATGATTATAAGAAAATATACAAAAAATAATTAATTCTTTTCCTCATAAATATATATATATATATATATATATATATATATATATATATATATATATATATATATATATATATATAAGTATTGTTACCTCTAGAATACCACTAACAAAGTGGTATTAGAGCTACAAATCCTTATAGTTAATACAAAAAAAAAAAAAGTGAAGAGTCATGACTTCTAAAAATACCTTATTAGTATTAAACAACACAATTAACAACAATGTTCAAGTTCGTCTATTTGAAGGAGAAAATTATGATTTTTTGGCTGTGAAAATGGAAACATTTTTCACTTCCTTAAATATCATAAATTTAATCAAAATAAAATATGCATAACCAACAACTACAATTGTTCCTACTATTGTTGAAAATGAAGAGTCGAGTAAGAAGAAAATTATAGATGCTGGAGTTCTTGGGATGATTCAAAGAGGAGTATCTCTTACCATATTCCCAAGGATTATGAGGGCAAAGACGCCCAAGGAGGCATGGGAAATTCTACAACAGTAATTTGAAGGAGATTCTAAAGTGAATGAGTATCATAATCGATTGTTAGACTTGGTGAACCAAATGAAGTCACATGAAGATACAATTGATGATCATAGAGTTGTTGATAAACTTTTGATTAGTTTATCTGAAAAGTTTGATCCAATGGTGGCGATTATTGAAGAAACAAACGGCTTATCAACCATGGCTGTTCAAGGGTTGATAGGTTCATTAAAAATCCTATGAGCCAAGATTGTTATGATGTATTGAAAAAGAGTCAAAAATATGTTTCAATCTAAGCTCATCATTACCCCAAAAATGTTAAGAATAATTTTTCAGGTCAAAATAGAGGTGAGTCTTCTAGAGATGGCAAACATAGAAAGGTCAAGGAAAAGGAAGAAACTCTTGTGGAAGAAGAGGAAGAGACAGTTTTGGAGGATAAGAAAATGATGGTGGATTAAACAAATGGAGCAGAATTTGTAAAAAGAACAATCATAAGGAGAAATATTACTAGAACAAAGGCAAACCTCAATGCTACACTTGCAAGTTTGGTCATTTACAAAAAGATTGTCACTTGGCAACCAACAACAAGCTGCCTTTACAGAAGCGAAAAAACAACGGAAGAATCAATGAAGAAAACCTTTTCGTTGCTTGCTAAAAGGAATTTGAAGAGGAGAAAACTTTACGGTACTTGGATAGTGGTTGTAGCAATCATATGGCGGGAAATAAAGATTCTTTTCTTGAGATAGATTCTTATTTAGTTCAAAAGTTAAATTTGGAAAATGGAGAGTATGTTAAAGTTGAAGACAAAGGAAACATTAGAGTTATAACAAAGCAAAGTAACAAAGTTATTCATGACATTCTTTATATTCCAGCACTAGATGAAAATTGACTTAACATTGGATGACTTTTGGAGCATGGTTTTTCTCTTAAATGTAAGAATCGAGAATGCAAATTTTTTACTCCAAAGGAAATCTTGTTGTGGCTGTTAAAATGAAAAATAATAAAAGTTTTCCTCTTTTTTTTAAGTATGACAAAATTTCAGCATGATGGCTAGAGAAGCACTTGACTCTAGTTTGTGGCACAAAAGACTTGGGAACTTGAACTATAGTGGTCTCAAGTTACTCTTTCAAAATAATATGGTGTATGGGTTACCAACAATTAAAGAAAAATCTAGCATATGTGAAGGATGTGTACTTGGCAAGCTTCATCGTCAACCATTCCCGAAGGAAGGAGCATGGAGAGCGAAGGAAATGTCGGAGTTGGTACACATTGATGTGTGTGGACCTATGAGTACCTTATCTCATGAAAAATAGGTATTTCATTTTATTTATAGATGATTTGACTCACATGACATTGGTGTATTTTATGAGAAAAAAATCTAAAATCTTTGTAATATTTAAAAAATTTAAAGTGTTTGTTGAAAAGTAAAGTGATAGGTTCATAAAAACTTTGAGAAGTGACAAGGAAAGGAGTACACCTCCAATCAATTTGGAAAAAAAATTGTGAAGATGAAAAAGTGGAAAGACAATTGAATGTTGGCTATACACCTCAACAAAATGGGCTATCAGAAAGGAAGAACCAGACCATGATGGAGATGCCCAAGTCCATCATGTTCAAGAAAGGGATACCGAAAGAATTTTGTCCCGAAGTAGTAAATGTAGCATTATACCTATTGAATAGATGTCCAACAAAAGTCGTGTAGAAAAAGACACTATTTTAAGCTTAGAGTAGAAGGAAACCTTAGGTAAACCACCTTAAAATTTTTGGATGTATTTGCTATGCTCAAGTTGCAAAGGAGAAAAGGACAAAACTTGAAGAAACGGGTGAGAAGCGCATCTTTATTAGCTATAGTTGTATGTTAAAAGGCTATAGACTCTACAACTTGAAAACCATGAAGATGATTGTAAGTCAAGATGTTGTGTTTAATGGGAAGGCTTCTTGGAGTTGGCAAGAGAAGAAAGTTGAGCATAAAACTGTCTCAGTTCCAATTTTTCAACAAAATGTAGCAGTTGAAAATGAGCAATCAACCCCCTCAACACCAAGCTCTCCATCCTCAACATCAAGTTCTTTCTCATCATCTCCACACTCAACTCCAATAAAAGTTAAAAGTTTAATTGATATCTATTCTAGATGAAACTATTGCATGGTAGAACCAAAAAGTTTTGAAGAAGCAATCAAAGAAGATGCTTGGAGGAATGTTATGCAAGAAGAGATAGATGCAATTGAGAAGAACAAAACATGGAAACTAGTTGAAAATCCAAATGACAAAGGAATTATTGGCCTGAAGTGAATGTATAAAGTGAAACATAATCCAGATGGTTCAATCCAAAGAACCAAGGCTAGATTGGTGGTGAAAGGGTACGCATAGCAACTTATATTAGATTACAACGAGACCTTTATACTTGTTGCTTGATTGGACACCACTAGAGTCATTCTTGCATTGGTCACTCCAAAAGGTTAGAATTTATACCAATTTGATGTAAAATCTACATTCTTGAATGGATAATTGATGGAAGAAGTTTATGTGCAACAACCTCAAGGCTTTGTGATTAAAGGCTAATAGGAGAAGGTGTAAAAATTGAAGAAAGCTCTCTATGGGTTAAAACATGCCCTAGAGCATGGTACAATGAGATTGATAACTACTTCATGGAGAAATGATTTCAGAAAAGCAAACCTGAGCCTACTTTGTATTCAAGCATCAAGGTAGGTTGATATCCTTATTGCAGCTCTTTATGTTGATGATTTGGTTTATACAAGAAATAACAAAAGGATAATTGAAGATTTTAAAATAGGTATGATGAAAAAATATGAGATGAGTGATCTTGATTTGTTGCATTATTTTCTTGGTATTGAAATTAACCAAGATGAGTATGGTATGTTTATTTGTCAAAAAAAAATATGCTAAATTTTTTTTTGAAGAAGTTTGGAATGCTTAGTTGTAAACTTGTAGATACTCCTTTGTTGGTGAGTGAAAATTTTAAAAAAGAAGATGGTGGAAGATTGATAGATGCAAGCATGTATAGAAATTTGATTGGAAGCTTATTTAATCTTACTACTTCAAGGCTTGATTTGATGTTTGCTGCTAGTTTACTCTTAAGATTTATGAGTAATCTAAGTCATTTTATATCTTTGAGTAGCACAAAGAATGTTAAGGTATGTTATGGACATGATAAAGTATGGAATTAGATTTGAAAAAATTCCAAAGTTAAAATAAAAAGGCTTTTGTGATAGTGATTGGGTAGGAAATGTTGATGATATGAAGAGTACTTTAAGTTATATGTTTTCTCTTGCTTCTAGTTCAATTTCTTGGTGTTCAAAAAAATCAAAAAAGGTGGAATGATCTTCAGCAGAAACAGAGTATTTAGCAGCTGGATTGACTATTTAGCCAACACTTTGATAGAGAAAAATTATGGAAGATATTGGAGAAAAATAAGAGAAAAGTACACTACTTTATTGTGATAATAAATATGCTATTGTTATGGCAAAGAATCTAGTCTTTCATAGTCAAAATAGACATATTAATATAAAGCACCATTTCATAAGAGAGTTAATTAACAAATATGAGATAAAGCTAGTGTTTGCAGTTCATAAGAGCAACTAGTTAACATTTTTATTAAAGCACTGTCCAAGAAAAAATTCTAGTAAATTAGAAAAGCGTTGGAAGTTAAGGAACAACATATTAATGAAAAATATGTTAATGAGTAATGTGTAGTTACAATTTTGAAATAAAATAAATTAATAGTTATTAAGTTATAATTTTGTAATAAAGTGAATTAATGACTCATAATATATGTGAAGTTGTTACACGTAACTTTTGGTGTCCTAAAATTATTTTGTAGTAATTATTCTATCTATAAATTAATGTATTTATATTATATATAATTATAAAAAAAATTATTTCTCTTTCTTTTATATATATATATATATATATATATATATTAAATATTTTTATCTTTAGAATACCACCAACAATTTTTTTTTTAAATATAATGATCTTACAACTTTCATGTGATGAGATTTGGAGACTTCTTAATTATCCTTTCACTCAAGAAAGGGAAAATAGTGGAGTGATTGAAAGCATAATCGAATTGTGTAGCTTTTTGAATACGAAGGATTTAAAGATAAATAAATTTAGAGCATTAGCCAAAAATTTTGAGAACAATTACTTTTTAGTAAGGCTGAAATAGGTGATTGGAAAAATTACCTTTCATCTTTAATAGCTGTAAATTTATCTAAAATAATAAAAAACAAGTTAAGAGGATCAGCCCTTATTATTTAAAGTAAACTTTTAATATTGATATCTTGCTTATAATTATATATAATAAGTGACTTTCATCAAAGTTCTATTGAAGGTTGCAGTTTTTATATAGACGAAAAATATATATTAGTTTTTAATAAAAAATTATTTAGTTATATATGTATAATAATTTATATTTGAATACATTTATATGTAAATTGTTTAATTTTTTTTAAAAGATTATAAACTGTTTAATTAATATGCAAAACGGATAGAGATACATTGTAAGGATGTGAAAACTTTTTTTTTTTTAATAATATACGTGTGCTTTTCTGTTTTAGAATATCTTTCTTTAGGTAATTTATTTTGTCTCTCTAGAATTTGGAACTACAAATCAATTAAAAGTATTTTATAGGTTTTTATTTAAAAAAATTATATTTGTTTTTATATATGTTTGTTGAAACAATTGTATTGTATTGGAAAACACACATCGTGTTCACTTAAATGACAAAATTGGAAGTAATTTTGATACATATATCATGATAGTTTACTAATATTAAAAAATTATTTTAATACCACTTTTTGAAAAAATGTTAATTAAGTTATTACTTGATCTTATAGCGTCTTATTTTCATACGTCAGCTTTTTTCGGTTTTCCATTTGATTACCTAATATTTCAAGGGAATTAGAGTCATGGTTTATCTGTGTAAAGGAAGATGTATATCAAATATTTTTGGCTTAGTTGAGGAATGCATATTTCACACCTCACACTCGTTAACCTAAGGTTTATTTTTGTAGTTAAAATAATAAAATAAATATTATTATTTATTTTATTTAATTTAATTATTCTATTAAATTTTGATAGTTTAAAGTTTTATTTTATAAAAATTGTTAAGATAAAATGTTATTATAATAAGATATCTTTAACTTTTTCTTTATCTTTTATCTCATTTATCTTCTATATTTTATAAATATTTTTAACAAATATTTATGTATTTGAAAAGTCAAAACCTAAATTAGGATGTAATAATTAATTCATAACAATTATTTTATGATTAAAAAATATGAATGGTTCATTTTCTCTCAACTTTATAATTAATTTCTATTCACCACCTTATACATATTTAAATTCATTCTTAAGTTTTAACAAGATTTTAACTTATTTTTACCAATTTATTCAAACACAATTGAATGATTATCCAAACCATTATCTAATCTCTTTCAACTTTATAATTTCTTTCGTATACTAGATTAAGATTGTCTTTACACCTTAATCAAAATTTTAAACTTAAGTTTCATTAATTAAGTAAGAAGTGGCCGAAACCACTAAGTATCTAAACAAGGTCCTTTTCTCAATTTGAGCTTTGTCATGAATCTTAGCACTTGTTATATCACATAATTTTAGGTCCATCATAGTTTTTCATTACTCCATAACTTTGCTCATGGTCATGGAGGGTCTTAAGTGACTTGTTCAACTTTGGATCCATAATTCCACCTTTGCTCTTACTATTTTTAAGTTAAATTTGAAAATTTTATGACTTATCTCTTTTAGGATTTTAGGATATTTATTGTATGGGTCAAAATGTGAACTTTTAACAAAGTTAAAGTTCAAGATTAAAGTTTTTAAGATAAAACATAAGCAAGTTTACAACTTTAAACATAAAGATCATAAAGAAAGCAATTTTCAAGAGAACCAAATATAGATCAAATAGATCTACACCATGATCTATCAATCCCTTTCTTTTAGTATCTTAAAACTTTTCATATAAATTTCCAGATCTGCCCAAACATTAAAAAAATCATTTTTAAAAAATTATAACCAATTAAATTGTTTCAAATGTTACTAGAAGCACTTTTATCCATCAAAATTCCCTTCTAACTTCCAAAATCACTAAAAACTTGATGATTCTAATTTTTAACCATCAATGGAAGTTTTGAACTCCATCAAACTCAAGCAAGTAGGATCCATAGAACTTAGAGAGAGATCCACCAAAAAGAGAAGAAAAAAAAATCCATAAACACAATTAACAATTTAGAAAAAAGTGTATGGTAAATACCCTACCTTTTGAAGAGTTTTATTAAGGTTTTGTGAATCTTTGAAGTTGGTCTCCTTCCTCCTTGATGGTCCAAACAAAATCTCCTAGCGATGGTGTTAAGGCTTGGTTTGTTTATTTTGTTTTAACTTAAGCTTCAAATATGGAAGTTTAAGTAGTGTAGATTTTGGTATTTTGAGAAAAGTTGGAGTTTTGGGCAAGTAGTGTTTAGAAGGTTTGTTATGAATAAAATGAACTCCCCATGGCTTAAGATGTCATTTGATCACTTAGGGGTAGTTTGGAAATTAATTTCCTACTTAAGGGAATTTTGGTCTATTTATATGTAATTTTGTTTTTCTAAATTAAATTTAAATGTGAGGAATTATTTTTTAGGATTAGTTTAACATTTATTAATATGAATTTATCACTAATCAAGGTTAAGTTATTCTATGCATGATTAATGTTAATTAATCAAAGTTAATTTACTTTAACCTTGGTTACTTTTCTCTCTCCTTATTAATATTTTTATTCTTACATACCATTAATGAAGTAATGAATCATAGGATGAGTCATCACCTCATTTTCCACATATCAAATTCTTGCTCAATGGATAGGGTCCAATTCGTGGCTTCTACTTCGCATTTTCTTGCCCTCCTAGTCTTCCACGTACATTTTGTTAATTTTGCAAGAATTTTCCAAAATCCTTCTTATGTCATTTGTCATTTTTCAGGAACAGTTTGTCCCTTATAGAAAATAGAGCTTCTAAGGGAATTTTGGGAAGTGTTGAACATTTCTGATGGTGTTTTCATTCTTTTTTTGTTTTTATTCTGTTATTATGATTTTCTAACCATCATTGATGGATTATAATCCTTATAATGTCTTTAAATTTTATGTTGGATTTCCAGCATATTTATTTTTGTTATCCTAATGCAAGGATGTTTTTGTCATTTACTAAAAAATCTCTAATATCTCTTGCTTTTGTTATTATTTCTGTTTTATTTCTTACTAATGGATATTTGTAATTTAGGAAATCTATCATGAGAAATTGTGGGTGTTTTAAGATGCGGGTTAATCTTTTGTCTAAGGAGAAGTCTAATAGATTTGATAAATTTCAATGAGAGACTGCATGGAAATTTAGGATCTTGACAACCTCCAAGGGTGTCAGACACGGGCCCACATTCATGAAATTTTAAGTCTAAGATAAACCAAAGGTTTAAGGAAACTTAGTAATAATTAGTATGAACTTGAGTATGTGGGAACATAAAGGTCCACTATGTCATTCATACATGAAATAAACATTGCATTGACTCTAATATATGTTAATTTATAAATTAACTTTACTTTTGATGATGTTAGAATAAACACTTATATCGGTATGGATGTAGATATTCCAACTTTGTATTCTATTATTCATGCACTTGAATATTTAAGAATCATCACTCATTATGTTTGTTTGTTGCTACTATTTCATTCAATGTAGTAGCTACGTATACTGAGGAATATGACTCAACTGCTATTCCATCCTCAAGTGGATCCATGCTTAATGATCAAAGGATTTTTGGGAAAAAATGAAAGCATTTATTTTGGGGGAAGTTAGTTTTTATATTATATGAATATATAATTCTACTCTGCTATGACTCTCAGTAGTCAATCAAGTTCCTAGGATTCCCCATACTCTTTTTAAGAGACATAATAATTATGTATATAAGTTAAGTATCAAATAATCCTTATGTATGTATTTTTGTGCATTGTTACTTTGTTAGTATTTTATTATACTCATGGGATGGAAAACATAATATCCACTGTGATGGAGAGGCACACACTAAGTATGAATTATTGATGATTATGTGACGAATAAGTATTAAATGATGACTGTATGCTTTGGTATCGGGGATATATAATATATATATATATATATATATATATATATATATATATATATATATATATAGCTAATTATATGGTTAATAGCAAGGGGTGTCACAACCGTCACCAACATGTTAAGATTTATAATAAATTAAAACTAGTGTTTAAAAAATTAAAATTATATCCCAAAGGCACAAGTCTAAAAATAGAAATTAAATTTTAAGAATATAATAGGTCATTTCTGAAGTTAAAATAAAGTGATTCTTTAGCATAAATTTGCATGCTCCTAAATAGATTCATCGCTTAGCTCCAACAAGTTTCCTCATATTTTTAAATCCTTACAAGGAGTTGCAACATGGATTATAGATAGAAAATCAATCCACCATATATTATGACAAACATCAACCATATTAAATTCACAACAAACAAGTGAGAGTAAGTGACCTTTCTTTTTAAACAAGATTGTAACTTAATGCAATCCTTCTTCATGAGTCCTTTTATCTTTGCAAATGAAACATTTGGATTTCTTATTTAATTCTTCATTAGGAGACAACTTTGTCGCAACCTAAAATCATGACA
Source organism: Canavalia ensiformis (assembly GCA_026541065.1). Taxonomy (NCBI): domain Eukaryota; kingdom Viridiplantae; phylum Streptophyta; class Magnoliopsida; order Fabales; family Fabaceae; genus Canavalia; species Canavalia ensiformis. Next base: position 21,182 of record JAMKYM010000331.1, on the reverse strand, counting down.
GGATGCACTAAGGATCTTACGTTCCTAGCATGAACACTATAAACTAAGTCCATAAGAAAACAAGCAAGTGACCATACAATGCATGTCTTTATCTTTGTTTTGTTTTCACTTATGTTCTTTTTTTACTCTTTTACTTTTTCCCCAATTTTTCCATAAGTCAAGCATAGATAATGTATGGTCCAAAGGTGAATTAAGTGTTTTAGGGGCTTGATTAGGAGTATTTTTAAGCATTCACTTAACTTGCATGGTTTAGTCACTTAATGCATGCATGAGTAAGTAATACTAGCAACATAACATGCATATTCACACACATGCACCCCTTAAGGAGAATAGGATACAAACAAGGATTCATGCACCGAAACTTAACACAACTTAAAGTATAAAACAAGTGGAATTAAACCTATACAAGCTGCCTAGTATTGGATCATACAATTTTGAAATTCAGAATCACCACAAATTTAGCGCCAAGAACTCAATCCAAATTTCAAAAATTTTCAAGGATATCCATAATTTATACTGATTAAATGAAGGATAAAGATCACATCTAGTAAACCAAATCAAATTTGGCACAAATTGGATTAGAATTGTTGAAGTTATTGTCCTTTTATTCAAACTAGGCGCATTTTGGTGCTAGGAAGAACATGCTTTAGTAATTGGATGATTGTTAATTCATTTCTCAACAAAATTAAACAAACAAGAACAATTTAGAAACTAAATATGTACATGAACCCATTGCAACAAAAATGATAGGAATTAGACATCATTTGGCTAATCAAAACAAAGAAAGAAAATGATGTAGAAGATGAATGCAAAGAAGAAAATGAAGTATGGAAATAGATGAAATTGGTGGAGCTTTGATACTAATTGATCCAGATCTCAAAGGAGGGGAAGATGCTGGTCTATGAAGGTTGAAATTTGATGGAAGAAGATGGTGTTGAACTCTTGATCTTCATACACATGTTGGGAGGCACCACCTTTAGGGAGGATAAGCCTCTTCTCCGCCACCTTGAAAGACTCCATGGATAAGGACAGTTATTCAACCTCAAGCTCAAATGGAGGAAAGAAGAAAGACAAAATTTAGCTTTCAAAATCTCACAAAATGAATAATGATTCAAAAGTTGCCAAAATACACTACATGAGGCCTATATAAAGGCTAGGGATAAAGGTGCTAAATGAGGGAGGCTTTGGGGCTGAAGTAGATCCACCCAAAAAGAGGAAAATTTTGCTTGGATGAAGACTAATTAAGATGCCTTTATTGTTACTTAATGCACCCTCAAGTTGAGCTAGAGCAGGCCGAAAACCTATATTAGAAATATAGGAAAATTGAGCCCAAGCATATACATATTTGAACCTTCTAAAATCCATAAGTACAATAAAATGGCTAAATCCTATTCTAGTGTTATGAGGTCCGATAGACCCAGTTGTGTAAGACCCTATAGGCCTAATGACTTTGCAACTGGAATCCTTTATCGTTAAGACCTCTACATCACTTTTTGTCCAATATAAATTGCTAGAATGATTGCAACATTGATATGCTATCATATCCTACGACCCACCCATATGAGTTAGGACTCATAAATTACATTAATATGCTACCATATCCTATATATGATTTTCTTAAGTATTTTTAAATTATTATAAATTTTATTATTAAAAAATATTCTAAGCTTGTTGTAGAATATTTTGTTGTGCCTTTGTTCTTCAAAATATTTAAGAGATGTCATTAATTATGGTATGAAAGAATTTTCCACTATATTATAATAATATAATGATGATAAATAAATTTGATTTGTATATAAATAAATAAAAAGTGAATTTATTTTAATCATAAAAGGGATATCGTGATTTGGATTATCCAACTAGTTAATAAATTAAATTATGGGAATCAAGTTTTTATTATTTACTTGTGAGAGAATTTGAAGATGAGTACTAAGAAAATTTTTAGTAAATATTTTATATGTAGGAGACTTATATTTCTTGTATGTATACATTATATTTTCTAAGCAGTAACAATGAAAAAGATTTGATAAATATAACTCAAGATATGTATATATACATCAAAATTTTGTGAAATTATTAATGACATGTGATGAAAAAATTAATTTGATCATATTTCTCATAAAGAAAAATCTTAATGAATGACATTGAGAGTATTAAGATTTTGACCAAAACAAAATCAATAAAGGGAACCCAACCTTTGTGATTGGAGATCCCATGAAGGAGGTTTATATAAGTAGCAAATTATTGTTGATCATTCTAGCATTATTAATTTTCTCATTCTTATGGTGTGAGGAGTGTTGCATTGCATTAAACGAGAGGTTAAGTAATAGAAAAGTTATTAACATGGAGTCTTCTCACTTAGTTTAGGATTTTCCTTTTATTGTATTTAGTTTAGGGGGTTTATTTGTATAGGCTTGGAGCATCCTTTGTGGTGTTTTTTTGGGATAATAAATTTGGTCTCATTTAAACCAAATAAGGGGATGAATAGAGGGATGCATAAAGGGTGGATCATGACTTTAGTTTAGGGCAAATCCAAGCTCAATAGAAGAAGCTAGGAGGTGGATCCATGCAGATTGTGGCTACCTTTGCTTGGTCTATAAATAAACCACTTTGTAGCCATTTTTGACATCTTTAAATCATAATTCAATTATGAACTTTAAAAAATGGTTTTTCCATCATAAAAAATGGAAGAATGTTGGAACCTAATTTTAATAAGGTTCTTTGATTCCAAAGTTTTTTAATGATAACAAAAGTATTGATTATTTTAAAAAATATATATAGAGAAATACTTTTTTTTAAAAATAAGATAGCCTCAAGATATAAAGACAAAACATCATCAATAAATAACCTACTTGGATTAGAAATAATGGTACCGTATGACAAACTTGTACAATGTATTCTCAAAGATAATTCAACCTTTGAGTAAGAACAGTACTCTCTATCGTTTGATTTCATATCTTTAACTACGGACTTTTTCTCTCTCAAAAATTAAAGTTTCCTTTCAAGTTTCATACCATAGAAAAAGAACTATTAGTGTGTATGTATTTGAAAACCCTACATAAAGAGAGAGAAAGGATCCCTACTGCAAAGTATGATGTTTAAAGCTCAGTTGTCAAAATACATCACCTTTTCTTATAAAGCAATTTCTCATATACTTGGATCAAGGTCAAGAATTACATAGAAGACAAAAGATATTGCAATCCCCAACTATCTCACAAAAATTCTTTTCATCTTTTATACAAGTCAAACAACTTTTGTTCCTGATAATAAGAACTACACTTTACCATTCAAATTTATAAGAAAAGGAATTCTTATATCTATGGAAAAAATTCTTTGAAATTTTAAGCTTCCTTTATTGTAATGTTTTTTTTTTTTTGTTTTCCTTGGAAAAATCCAAAAGAGACTTGTTTGAAAAATAATACTTGGATTCAAGTTTGAAAAGATTTGTAGAAAAATACTTTGGGTAACATTTTCTTGTGTAAAATGTTTTATATATATATTGTAAATTCTTTTGTGTTTGAACAAGGATTAGATGTAACTCTTGGTTGAAAAGAGTTAACTAGTATACATTGTTTGTGTGATTTTTTCTTATGGTATCTTTTATCTCTTAAGTTGTCTTGTTTGGATAGATGATTTGATTTAATCGTTTATTTTTTAAAAAAAAAAATTCACACAATTCAAACCTCTTTCTCATGTGTTGCTTATGCTCTTTAATACACATAATTTCATATTATAAATATATATATATATATATATTATTTATAAATATATTTGTTGCATTATTATTATATTAGGAGTTAAAAATTATAATAAATGTTAAATATTATTAAATATTTTTAAGGATAAGCTATTTGAATACACAAATGCATGTATAACAAAGTTTATTTTGAAATAATGACTATTTTTTTCAATTATTTAAAAGAATTTTTGAAAAAAAAAATTCTAAAAATTACAATACATATCTGAGTTTTCAAAAACAAATGTAAAATAAAAATTATATCTTAAATAAAAAAAACTCCATATTCACTTTTTTGTTGTAAATTACATTATCAATAAAATTGAACATTATTTATTATCATAATTAAACAATTATTGTTGAATCTTGAACAATAAAAAAATATCTAATAATATTATTTGTATTTCACAATATACATGTAAAACCCACAATTTTTCATGATAGACTCCCTAGATTACAAATTTTCTTAAGCAACAAATAAAGTAGAAATAAGAACAAAAGTTGAGGAAATTAGAGAATTTTACCAGATAATGAAATGCTCCTGCATTAGGATGACACAAATAAATATGCAGAAAACCTAAAAAAAAAGGTTAACATATATTATAAAGGTTTATAATTCATAAATGATGGTTATAAAGTCATAAAAAAAGAATAAAAATAAAGAGAGAACGAAAACACCATTTGAAATGCCCAAAAATGTTGAAAATGCTATTAGAAAACTTTATCTTCTACCATGGAAAATTATTCCCCAAAAAATGGAAAATGACTTAATAATGATTAAAAATAATCAATAACTGTTATAAACATCATAGGATCAATTTGGGAACCTTCTGGAAAGTTCTCAAAAAATTACCAAAATACCTCTAGAAGGCTACTAGGGAAAGAAAATGCAAAGTAGAAGCCAAGAATTGGATCCTATCCATTGAGCATGAATTTTACATGTGAAAAATGATGTGGTGACTCATTTCATAAGTCATCACTTTATTAATGACATGTAGGATAAAAATATTAATGAGGAAAGATAAAATTAACCATGGTTAAAGTAAATTAACATTGATTAATTAAAATTAACCATACTTAGAATAAGTTAACCTTGATTAGTGATAAATTCATAGTGATAAATTCCTTACATTTACATTTAATTTAGAAAATGTAAATTACCTGTAAATGAACCAAAATATCTTTAAGTGGGAAATTAATTCCCAAACTTTCCTTACATGGTCGAATGGAATCTTAAGTCATAGGGAGCTCATTTCTTTATGACTAACCTTATAAACACTTAGGAAAATTCTCTAAACTCACCCAAAAATCTAACTTCTCTCAAAATACTAAAATCTACATTAAGCTTAAATTTTCATATTTGAAGTTTAAGTTAAAACAAAACAAACCAATCAAGTCTCATCACCATCACTATGAAATCTTGTATGGACCACCAAGAAGGAAGGAGATCAACTTCAAAGACCCACCAAACCTTCATAAAAGTCTTCAATAAGTAGGGTCTTTACCATAAACTTTTAATTATGTGTTTATAGTTTGTTTTTCTTCTCTTTTTGGTGGATCTCTCTCTAAGTTCTACAGATCCCACTTGCTTGAGTTTGATGGATCTCAAAACTACCCTTAATGTTTAAAATGATCATTTCTAAGTTTTTAGTAATTTTTGGAAGTTAAATAGGAGTTTTGATGGATTAGAGTGCTTCTAGCCACCTCTAGAGCAATTTAATCAGTGGAAATTTCTTAAAAAATGATTTATTTGAAGTTTTGGAAAATTTGAGAGTTTTATGAAAAGTTTTAAGATGCTTAAAGTTAGGGATAGATAGATCTTGGAGCATATCTACACTTGGTTATCTTGAAAAATTCTTTCTTTATGGTCTTTATGTTCAAAGTTGAAAGATTGTATGTTTTTTCTTAAAAGCCTTAATCTTGAACTTGGACTTTGATAAAATTTTAGATCTGGATCATATGATAAATATTCTAAAAGACTCAAAAGGTTAAGTCACGAAAGGTACAAACTTAACTTAAAACTTGGACCTTAAATCTAGTAAGATCAAAGGTGAATTTATGGACGCAAAGTTGAACAAGACACTTAACACCTTCCATGATCATGGTCAAAGCTATGGATTAATGATAAATCATGATGGATCTAAGGACATGTGACATACCAAGTACTAAAATTCGTAACACAAAGGTCAAGTGAGAAGTAATTAAGAAAAGGACCCTTGTTTGGACACTTAGTGAATTCGACCACCTCCTACTTAATTAAGGAAACTTGAGTTTAAAATTTTGATTAAGGTATAAAGAGGAGCCTAATCAAGTATAAGAAAGGAATTATAAATTTGGAAGAGACTTGGTAATGGTTGGAAAGTATTCGGCCATGCTTGGTTAAATTGGTGAAAACAAGTTAAAATGTTGTTAAGATTAAAAAATGAATCCAAATATGCATAAGGTGGTGATTAGGAATCAATTATGTAGTTATGGAAGTGTGATGGACCATTCGACCATGCCTACTAAACAAGAAGTAAAAGTCCTAAAAATCTCTAAGTTGGTGTGGATTAATAGCCTAAGTCCTAACTAGTGTAAATCACCTTCTAATATAAGAAAAAAAAAATGAACCATAATGTTTTAGAACCTTAGGGAGTGGATTCAGCCACCTATAGGATAATTAGGTAAAGTAGGTTGATTTGGATACTTAAAAGTATTTAAATAAGTCGTGAGTAAAAATCTTTAAATTCATAGACAAGGAGGTAAACAAGTAAGTTAATTAGTGGTTCAAATTTGATTAATAAAGTTATTAGTCAAGAAAGTATAAAACTTATAACACTTAAACTTGAAATAAGAAATTTGTGCATAAAACATCCAAATTGATGAACACAAAAAATACAAATTACTCAAGAGGCCATTCAGCAAACTAAATTAAGATTCCAACATTTCATAAACTTACCTTAAAATGATTAAAAGAAACTTAATTTTTGAGAAAAGTTTGGGAGGTAACCTAGAAGGATGAGTGGACTAAGTTCCTATGAGAGATTTATCATAAAACCTATGAAATAAAGAAAGATGGACAAGCTCTTGAAGGAAGGTTGCATTTTGTCCAAGAAAGTTACATAAAGCATAATTAAGAAATTTTTTTATTAGAATATTAGTTTCTAATTAGAATAATTATACCATGTTGTAGTGGTTGCCTTATGAGTACACAAATATGAATCTAAAGTGTATTGAATATACTCTTGATAGATTAGAAAAGTGATGTGTTATATGATGATCATGTGTGAATGATGCATGAAAATTGGTATGAATTATGGTTCCATGAATGGATGAATTATATGAGAAATTGGATGATTTGGATGCTATTTATGCATACCATGTTGATTGAATATTAAGCATGCATATTATCACAAAAATTTAAAATGGAACCTAATAAGTCACGAGATCACTAAAGAAAATTCTATATGAAAATTTAAGACACTACTATTACCATGCCAGTCATAAGGCTTGTGCACATATGGAGGTCACAGGACTTTTCATATAGAAGCCATAAGGCTTTAAGAAATTATGATGGTGAAAATCATCTGGAATGAGCTTATATCCTAGAATAGAAGGTAGAGTATGTGGAAAGTGAAAGATATTGTTTGACTAATAATGTTAATAATATGCTTTAAATTAAATTGTCACAGAAATAGTGACTAAAGAATAAGAATGAATTATGATTAAGGCATGAATGAAATGATAGTCAAATCATATCTATAATATAATATAATGTGATCTAAACAGAATGAAAGATGTATGAAATCTAGAATAACTGCTTATATGTTTGTGATAGAAGTTAGTTATGCAATTATATAAAAAAATCTACTTTGGTTAAATATTTTCTAAACATTTAATAGTGAACCAATATACATGTCATATTTTTAAATAAACTGAAGTGGATGGATTGAAAATGTTGATACTATAGTTAGGATAGAATCCTACTGAAAAATTTAGTTTCTCACCCCTCTCCCACCATTTTCTTTCCCACACCTCAATAATATCGTTTGTGAAAATAATGGTATTCGTAGAGATTGACAACATAAGCTAGATGGTTGAAGTCTCGGGTTCTTTGATGGAAATTTAGTTTCACCCCAATAATGTATATTTTGTATGATAGTCAATGATGACTGTAATATGTAGATAATCACGTATTAGATATGATAGTAGTAGTTAAATGTAATAATATATAGTGTAAGAAAATTGTATTGATTTTATTGTGATGTATGAAAGAATATTAATGTTCTTATGCTAATTTATGAATGTAAAAGTGTGTATAAATTATCAAGGTCTATATAAATAATAAGGACCAATTCTATATGTATTGTTTTATCATGTATCAAGTAATCAAAATAAATTAAGATGTGAGTTACAATGTTTGATAATTTATTTTCTGTTACAACAATTGCAATGATAAATCTTGAATTTTCAATCAAGGTTTTAAAAAAAATTTATCATATTTTTACTATCAATAATTTCTAAAAATATTCTGGATCATGAAATAGCAGCCTAATAATAAAATTATTGTAAACACCCATTTATGTCCGAGGCCCCCAATTATCAAAATTAATCAAAAAATAAATATATATAAAATATATATATAAAAAAAAAAGGGGAAGAAAAAGAGAAAAGAACACAAGAAAAATTTAGAAATAAAATAAGGAATTAATAACTAAAAACTGGAATTTTAGAACCTTTTAAGAAATAAAAATTCTGATTAAAACTCAAAAATCAAAACAAAATGAAAAAAAACAAAATAAAAAATAAAAATAAAATCAGAATTTAAAAATAAAGAAAAATTTGAAAAAAAAAAAAAGAAACAAAAACTAAAAAAAAAAAAAGAAAAATAAGAACAAATTAAAACAAATAAAGAAATCAGAAATTAAAATCACAAAAATAAAGCAAAAAAGAAAATCAAAAGCAAAATAAAGCAAAACGACGACGTTTTTTTCAAAGGCAAAATAAGGCAAAACGAATGCTTTTTCAAAAGCAAAAAGCGAGGTAAAACGACAAAATGAAATTAAGAGAGGCTTTAGAATCAGTTTTTTGAAAAGCGAAACGACAAAATCAAATTGAAAAGAAAACGACAAAATTTCTGTGAAAAGAGAAGGCTATATAAAGAAAAAACTCGAATCTGGGTTAAGGGATCGAGACTTTGGGGGAAAGAATTCTGAAAGAAGAATGTGCTATCTGGGAAGGAAAATTCATCAAGAATCTAGGGATTTCCAATTAAATTCGAAGCGAAAAGCCTAAAGAACCACTCTCATGGGAACGAATCCGATCGCTGCCCGAAGCTTGATCTCTTTGAGGCTCGCAACGCAAAGGCAGTTCGATCAGTTCTTCAAGTTAGCGTAGCAAGGAAGCGGTTAGCTTTTAGACATATTCGTTTTTGGAAATCACTTAGCAATATGATGAAGCCGAGAATTTCGTTCTTGCAAGAAACTCTTGAATTATCGCCCGATTGAACACGCTTGTTAATGCCCCCACCGGGTATGGAGCAGAGTGTCCAGAATTCGATCTGGGCTGGTAAAGTTGAATTTCGATCATGATCAAGAGAATCCGCGTTTCCCTATGTTTTGATTTGATTGCCTTGTTCCGTCTCAAGAACCTTGTTCAGATATGCATGTAGGATTGACAAAACTGAGGGTAAATCTTGATCCCATCTCGCATATATTATTGGGTGCTACTAAGAATCAAAGACCCTAGAATTTAAGTAAGCATAGGAGGTCTGATTAGCTACTCACCATAATGACGTTCCCATAATTAATTGCCAAATTCCCAAAGATTAGTTAACATTGTTTTTTGGTGCATGTTTAGTTCAACCATAGATGGGAGAGGTGCATGATCTGCATAATGCTACCAATCGGTGATTCAAAAACCAACTTGATCAAGAATGTGAGAAACAGAGTAAGCTGAGGAATCCACAAATCAAGGACTACGAGTGATTACCAGATATACAAAATTGCTCTTAATTAATTAAAGGATGGAACAGTGTTGATTTAGTGAGTAGAGAATGGTGATGTTAGAGATAGCCCACTGGGAGTGAGTGTTCTGACGAGTGCACATCCTAATCCCTTTAGAATTTGTCAAATAGAGTTAAATGCCCTTCATCCTGTTATAATAGCATGTCCTGCCTAGAGTATAAAAGAAGGAGCATCAGGCGAGGTGGGGTGATTCATCTCGGCCCTCCCTTAATTTGCACAATTCAAAGCGAACCAGGTTCCCATAACGCGAGATGCTCCTCACCGCCACGTCCGGTGTAGTAGCACTTTGCGGTGACCCTTGTGAGAAATAAAGAAATTGACTCCTAACACACGCACATCCCAAGAGCAGTAAATGGAGAGCAAGTGGAATAGAGAAAATGGGTCCAACTGAGAAGCTAAAGGAGAATCTCGATACTATGCGAGATCCATGCAAGGGTTGAGACCCCTTTTCATTTAGATCCCCTAAAGATCGTTATCCCGAATGAGACGTAACAGCCTCGGTGGTTGGAAATGTTTTACACTCATCCCGGACCTCTTCGAACCCCAGTTAGAACCATTCTAAGGTTTGCTTCCCATTTAATTCAATTGGCCAAATGACCATGCTGCCCCTCTAGAATTCCCTAAATGCCTAACAAGCCCCTACCCTATAAAATACCATGCTGCCCCTCTAGAATTCCCTAAATGCCTAACAAATCCCTACCTTAGGAAATACCATGCTGCCCCTCTAGAATTCCCTAAATGCCTAACAAGCCCCTACCCTATAAAATACCATGCTGCCCTTCTAGAATTCCCTAAATGCCTAACAAATCCCTACCTTAGGAATTACCATACTGTCCCTTAGGAATTCCCTAAATGCCTAACAAGCCCCTACCCTATAAAATACCATACTACCCTTGACCAATTCTATTAATGCCAAATCAATCTTTTTTCTATAAATTTGGAAAATTACAAAAAAATAGAAAAATTATTAAAAATTTACAGAAATAGCAAAATTTAGAAAATTACAAAAAATAGAAAAATTATTAAAAATTACAAAAAATAGAAAAATTATTAAAAATTTACAGAAAAATAGAAAATTATTAAAATTTACAGAAAAATAAAAAATTAAAAATTCCAGAAAATTAATAAAAAATTTAAAAATTTCAAAAAATTAATAAAAAATTAAACATTCCAGAAAATTAATAAAAAATTCAAAAAATCAAAAATTAATAAAAAATTCTAAAAATTGAAAAACTAATAGAAAATTCAAAATTTCCAGAAAATCAATAAAAAATTCAAAATTTCCAGAAATTAATAAAAATTTCCAGAAAATAAAAATTAATAATTTTCAAAAAATTAATAAAAAACTCTAAAAATCCTAGAAAATTTAGAAGAATTTCAAAATTCCTAAAAATTTCATAAAATTTCAAATCCCTAAATAATCCATGAAACATTAAATTCCTTAGTTGATAGACTCCCCGATTTCGATAATTACTTGCAACTTGCCCTTTTTTATTCATCAGGTTCGAAAAATAAAATTTTTGTTTTGGTTCTTAATCTCACGCGACGAGCTCTAAGCACGAATCGGTAGCTTTTCTGCTTTGTTCGTTGTTTGGAGATTCATTATGGAAGTCAAATCTTTGTCGTAGTTGTCTTGGGCCCATGCATATGTGGATGAGGATTGCTCTTCTAAAAATGGTTTTCAAAAATAATCGAGCTATTTTCAAAATATAACTTTCCAAGGGTTCAGAAGGTCAAGCCTTGGTACATTTCCGTACATTCCTATAAACAATTTGGAAAACCTTCAAATCAAACCAGAACTCGTAAGCCTTGAGTTTCCCATTCTACCGGGAATACGTAGGAGCCAGGATCAATCTGTCAAAAGCTAACCTCCATCAAATATTTATTTTCACTCTAATAAAAGGGATCAAACTATTTTCAAAATCACACACTCGGTTTAAAGTACCGTTCCGAATTCAGGCCAGTGCGGTGCTAACCCTTCCCTACTTAGAATCTAGAACCTAAATCTCTTCCTCAAGTTATGTTTTCCAAATCTTTTCCCTTAAATAAAAATTTGGCGCTCCATTTTATCAAATCAATTCATTTTAAAAATTTTAAGCCGAGTTAGTTGTCTCGTCTGAATTACTTGTTGACTGATGGCGACTCCACTGGAACTTTAAGTCAGAAACCCGTTTGATTGAAGTGTGTCATATATTGATCCCTTTCCTTTTTATTTGCACGATTGGTTTATCTCTATATCATGCATTGTTTGTTTGTCTATTCTTTTGTACAACCCTAGGATAGATGAATCATAAATTGCAATATATAACTGTATAATTTCCCCACCGCAGGTATCCCATTACTTGTGTGCCCTCATACACATTGCATATGCATTATCATGAGTGGGGCCTATACCTTGGTCCGAGTGCAACCTAGGACTAGAGGGATCTGGTGGTGTCACTTTGGGGCTTACGTCTTTGTTTGACTATCCCGAAAATCCCAGCTAGAGTCGTCCTATTTGTAATGCCCTACAACATTGGTAGCTTTTTCTCGCTGTTGTGGCAAGCATTGCGATTGGAACTTAGCTCTAGTGACCTCAACACCCCCGGATTACAAACCACCTTTGTGAGGTTCATATAAAAGGCCATAGATCCTTTAGGCGGGTAACCCACATGTAAGAAGCAAAAGAGGCACACACACCTTTTTCAAGATACAAGGTTCACCGCTCACATGCACCTATTTGAACCAAACAATATAAAGTAGCAAAAGGAAGCCAAAGGCTACAATTGGGGAGATACAAAAATGAAATCAAGATAAAAATCAAGAAAACCAAAATAGAAGGAGAAAATTCCTAGGAAAAATTAGGAAAATATTGAAAAGACTCTAAAGAAAACTCAAATGGATGTCTTAGAAATAGAAAATTTAGGAAAACAATCTTTTGAAAGTACTGAAAAAATAAAAAGATTCAATAAATAGAAAATGAAATTTTGAAAACCTAAAGAACGCTTTCTAGAAAAATTCTAGCAAAACTAAAGAGTGCTTCTAAACAAAACCAAAAGTTTTTAGCAAAATAAAAAACACCAAAACTCATAAAACACAAAAATTGCTAAAAACAAATAAAGAAACTCAGGTTTATTTTCAAAATAGTCAAACTTCAAAAGTCTCTAAAAAATTATTTGTACATGGCATGCATTCATTCATTAATAAATTTATCCTAAAAAAAACAATATTTCAAAAATCATTTTTCATCTACATACTCATCTTACCCCAACATCTTTATCATTCATGATTTTTGCATTCAAATTATTTTTCAAAAATTAATTTTTAACTCTAACAGAAAATTGAGAAACACGAGCTTCCTCGACATCCTTATAGGCCTCGTACACAAATCAAGAATCATGGATGAGCCGGAGAGACAAAATGAGGAACCGAGAAATGAGGTCAAGACTCTAAAGGAAACGAGATGGCCAAGGCGATGAGGCCATCCAATTGTCAAAACGAAGGAATCTGCCTGAGAACCCACCAGACCAGTCATATCCTCTGGGTTAACTCCACAAAACCCTTCTCCATCAACTATGCCTCATGAACCGAAGGAGTTCATTATGGAGTTCCTCCATGGGCATGCACCCGTACAACCAAACACAAGCCCAAACACAAACCCAAACATATAACCTACCTCAAATACCACTTCCAAGCTTACCAAACAGTAGTTGGAGGACATTCTATGTTCACCCAAGGGCCGCACCCATATACATACCGTCTTATCTTATCACCATCTGCCCGAGGAATACCCATGTCATCCTTCGAATGAGGACATTAAAAAATGGAGAATCTGAGGAAGAATCAAGCAAGGAGATTGGTATGAAGCGAGACGCGGCCGACCTATGCTTGGTTCCCACATAGTAATCCCTCCCAAATTCGGGTTCTGCTTAATTCGAGAAGTATCAAGAACTAATCGAAGAGCCACCTGGCCATGTATCTTGCAGGAAGATGTCTCCTTGCATGCACGACGATAAGTTGCTTGTCCATTTCTTTCAAGACAACTTAACCTGCCGCCGCTAACCGTATATACACGGCTAAACGGACTCCAATCCATTCATGGAGGGATCCGGTGAGGCCTTCCTCAAACAATATCGGTACAACCTGGAGATGGCTCTGATCGAACCCAACTCCAAAATATGGCCAAAAATGATGAAACTTTCACAAAAGATGCTTCAAAGACGGAGTTAAAGCGCTCAAGTACAACCTCCCTGTCCGAGAAAGAATTGCCGACACGTTCATCGACACACTCCAAGATCCTTTCTATGACAAGATGATTGGAAGTGTAACTTCTAACTATTCGATGTCGTTATCATTGGAGAAAGGATCGAAGGTGGCATGCGCTCGGGGAAAGATCGCACAAACCCACGGGACAATCAATACTTCGATGGGTGCAGGAAGAAAAACAGGAGAGACACGTAATGTGGCTTCTAATCAAGGCCCGTACACTCTCAAGTGGCGCCTATGGTCCGGTTGGTTTGACCACCACCATATACACCCATACACACCCTACACACCATACCCTTACACTCGCCTCTACCTACCAAACACCCTACCACCCGGCTTACAACTATCCAATACAAATCCGACCGCCCTCGCACCATATACGGTCCAAACACAAGCCATGAGCTCAAATTCTAAAACCAAAAGAAAGAGAAGGATCTGTCGGTTTGATCCCATCCCAATGACCTGTTTCGAACTACTACTCGATAATCGAGAACTCTCTAAAGGGTTCCATACCCGCTAAAACCACAAGAACCACCATACCCTAAATGGTACGATGCAAATGCCATATGTAACTACCATGCGGGGTACATTGGTCATTCAACGTAAAACGCCAGTCTTTGAAACGCAAGGTGCAAAGCCTAATCGATGCTAAACGGCTAGACTTTGGAAAATCACCTCTAATCAAGTCTTTGAATCATGAGCTCATCCGCCGGCTAAGAAATGGGAATAAAGACGACCAGTTGCTTTGTGCAAATCAAACTGTCGAGGATACTCATCAAAATTTGCCATATTTTTCAAAAGTTAATCTTTTGTAAATAAACAAGATGAATAAATACAAAATTACATTTTTCATATCACTTGAGCACGTGCTTTACATTTTAGCTTTTACTTCTAAAAATTTACTCATTCTTTTATCTCTTCAACCCACTTCTTATCCCTATACCCAAGCAATAAAATACCAATTGGTGAGGATGCTAGTCTTTGAATGAGTAATCTTGAAAGTCATATTAATCAAGCTCAAAGAAAAAGCCCAATGAGGAAGCGAATAACAACAAGGATTCTAGATCACCATTCAGGTGTATTGTCAAATAAACATCCCGCTGGAATCAAGTTTAAATCCAGGCAAAATTTAGGGATGCAAAAAGGATCCGGCATGAATTAGAAACCAAGATGACCCGACAAGTGTCGATATTTGACTACATAAAATTCAAGAAGCGAGTAGACGCATTAGATTAAAGCCAAAAGATAATCTAGGCAAAATCAAGGTCAAAACTCAAAATTCAAGAAAGAAGACGTGGGTTAAAAGCAAAAAAAAATCCGAGGCAAAAGTAGGGTTAAAGTTCAAAATAATGATCGACAAAGTCACGATTAGAAAAAGGTCTTCTAAGGTTTACAACAACAATTGACCAAAAGTCGGGATCATATAAAAAGCAGCTAGTCAACAATTAAGAACGACCTAGGCAAAAGTTAGGGCACAATCAACAAGAGCCCGCTAGGTCAACAATCAAGGGCGACCTAGGCAAAAGTTAGGGCACGATCAAACAAAAGCCCGCTAAGTCAAAGAATCCTCAAGAACGACTTAGGCAAAGTGTGGCACAACTAAGCAAAGCCCGCTAGGTCGAAACCCGTAAGGGCCCTATAAGCAAAAGTTGAGGCACAATCAAACAAAAAGCCCGCTAAATTGACAATCCTCAAGAACGACTTAGGCAAAAGTTAGGGCACAACCAAAAAAGGCGTAGGTCAACAATCAAGGGCGACCTTAGGCAAAAGTTAGAGCGCGCAACTGCTGCATGGCCCGCTAGGTGGGCAATCTTCAAAAAAAGACCTAGGCAAAAGTTAGGGCATAATCAAACAAAAGCTCGCTTAGGTCGAAACCCGTAAAGTGACGATCTAGGCAAAGGTTGAGCGAACGAAAGACTGCTGGGTTGAAAACTCAAAAGAACAACCTGGGCAAAAATTAAGGTCATCCAGGAATCCCCGAGACAACATGACATTTACGCACCTTCGTATGTTCCTAAAGCTGGGGCAAAGTGCCATTTCTCAAGTTTGGTCAATTTAGCTGATCAAGATTATGAACAACGACATTCTTCATCGGTGCATTTGGGCGATTAAACCTACACCTTTGTCATTTTTTCTTTTCAAACACTACCTCAAACATCCTTGACTTTCTCTATACTTTTCATTAACCATCCTGCAAAACACTTTGCACGCCTCCAAAATGCACGTGCCACAAGGAAATGTGAAAAATGTAAAAATAAAAAGGATTAATTTTGAAAAGTTATGACGAGTCGGATGAATCCTTGACCATTCACCGACAAATAGGATTGTTTCCTAAAGATTCATAAGTCCTACCATGAAGCCACCAAAACAAAGGAGTGTGTATCATTCAATACTGCTGACCATTGTTGGGTCTCAAGTATCTTGGAAAAGTTCAAAGTTGATCAAGAAGCAAGAGATTGACCAAAACAGGACTTAATCGATCTAACGTCTTGATTTACTAGTTCTGTCCACACCAACACTATAAGTTTGTCGAAAGGATGTGTCAAAAGCAAAAAAAATCAAGTAGTAAAAGTTTTACACTATTTCATGGTTTGCATCATCCCGTGGCATTTGTTTCATCAAAATTATTTCAAGCGACAAAATAAGAACCATCATTTACTGCATTCATTCAAGCAAATACCATATTCTCTTCATTTATTCAAATAGCATAAGCACCTTTTCATTCAAACATTTCATAACTCCTTTTTCAAAAACTAATTAAGACCAGGTAAAAATGCTGAATGATCATAATTAAAAGACTTCAAAAAGCTGGGCAAACGCCGCCCACACAAAAAGGGTGTCGATGTGAGGTCATCCTCAAGTTCAATCAACTCAATGGGCAAATGCTTGCCCACAAAAATACAACTTGAGATCAAAATCAAGCAAAAATCGGGGCAAACGTTTACCCATTAAAATTTAATTTGAGGTTATCCTCAAATTCTCAGTCAAATCCAAACCGGCAAACGTTTGCCCACAAAATTTAATTTGAGATTATCCTCAAATTCTCAATCAAGTTTGGCCGAGAAACGTTTGCCCACAAAATTTAATTTGAGATTATCCTCAAATTCTCAATCAAGTTCAAACTGGGGCAAACGTTTGCCCACAAAATTTAATTTGAGGTTATCCTCAGACTCTCAGTCAAGATCAAACTGGGGCAAAAGCTTGTCCAACAAGATTCGATTTGAGGCCATCCCCGAATCCGGTTCAAAGTTCAAACTGCAAACATCTTAGAAAATCCAAGTTGAGGCAATCCTCGATTCCTCGACTCCAATTGAGTTCAATAGGGCAAGGTTGCCCGAGAAAATTCAAGACAAGCTCATTGGAAACCCTTCAAATCGGGGCAAAACGTTTGGCAAAATTCTTTCAAATCAAGACATCTCTCGGTTAATCAAGAAATTTCCAAAGCTGAGACAAAATGGTTGTCTAAGCCGCTTTAAAAAATAATCATCAAGTGCCAAAAATAAAAAAAATAAAAAAAAAAAACTTTCAAGCGCAAGGTAGAATACATCATTCATTCGTGGCCTATGTTATCAGGCCATCACATCCATACCTCCTTGCTCACTGGCCTATGTTTTCAGGCCATAGCATTGCATCTTTACACTCTTGCTCACTGGCCTATATTTTCAGGCTAAAGCATTGCATCTTTGCATTCTTGCTCACTGGCCTATATTGTCAGGCTAAAGCATTACTTTTTCTGCACCTTGGCCTATGTTGTCAGGCCTCATCAAGTTTACTTTTCCGCACCTTGGCCTATGTTGTCAGGCCTCATCAAGTTTATTTTTCTGCATCATGGCCTATGTTGTCAGGCCTCATCAAGTTTATTTTTCTGCACCTCGGCCTATGTTGTCAGGCCTCCTCAAGTTTATTTTTCTGCACTTTGGCCTATGTTGTCGAGCCTCATCAAGTTCATTTTCTCGCACCTTGGCCTGTGTTGTCGAGCCTCATCAAGTTTATTTTTCTGCACCTTGGCCTATGTTGTCGGGCCTCATCAATTTATTTTTCTCGCACTTTGGCCTATGTTGTCGAGCCTCATCAAGTTTACTTTTGCACCTTGGCCTATGTTGTGGCCTCATCAAGTTTATTTTTTCGCACTTTGGCCTATGTTGTCGGCCTCATCAAGTTATTTTTCCGCACCATGGCCTATGTTGTCGAGCCTCATCAAGTTTATTTTCTCGCACCTCGGCCTATGTTGTCGGGCCTCCCATCTTTCCCGAACCTTGGCCTATGTTGTCGGGCCTCATCAAGTTTACTTTTCTCACCTTGGCCTATGTTGTCGGGCCTCATTAAGTTTTAAATTTTCGCATCATGGCACATGTTGTCGGGTCACCATCAAGTCGAGTTCTTGCTTTCAGGCCTATGTTGTCGCCGCCCTAGATTAGATTCTCTTGCTTTTTAGGCCTATGTTGTCAGTAGCCTAGATCATTCTTGCTTTTCGGGCCTATGTTGTCAGTCGCCTAGATTCGATTTACCGCTTTTCAGGCCTGTATTGGTAGCCCTAGATTAGATTTATTGCTTTTAGGGCTATGTTGTCGGCGCCCTAGATTAGATTTACCGCTTTTCAGCCCTATGTTGTCGAGCATTTAGCTTAGATTTACTACTTTTTAGGCCTATGTTGTCAGACCGCCGTGGTTTAGAATTTATTGCTTTCGGCCTATGTTGTCGAGTGGCATAGCATAGATTTTCTACATCATGGCCTATGTTGTCGTGCCTCATCAAAATTTCTGCGCATAATATCCTGTCAAAAGCGGAGATCTCATTTGCATTCTCTCTCAACAACGAGGACTTCAAGCACGCTTATTTAAATCATTCAATTGGCTGAGGTTTTCATCCCACGACAACGAGATTCCATTTGCATCTTCCTAACAAATGACCTCATTTGCATTCTCCCCGCAGCGAGAACTGCACTTCAAGCACATTTATTTTCCCGTCCACATGTCAAGCAGTTTGCATTTTATCCTGAATAGCTAGGATTTCATTTGCATCTTCCCGTTAAATGGCTTCGGATCTCATTTGCATTCTCCCTACATCAACATGACTTCAAGCACGTTTATTTTCTCGTCCAATTGCTGTGTTTGCATTTATCCTGGCAACAAAGAGGATTTCATTTGCATCTTCCCTACAACCAAATGGACCTCATTTGCATTCTCACATCAACAACAGGACTTCAAGCACGTTTATTTTCAATCCCTGCCAAGCTTTAGGGTTTGCATTATCCCGCAACAACAGATTTCATTTTAATTCTTCCCGCAACAAATGGAGGCCCATTGCATTCTCTGTCAACACAGCGGACTTCAAGCACGTTTATTTTTCAGTCCATCCTCTGAGCAGGTTTGCATTCATCCTTGCAAATGTTAGGATTTCATTTGCATTTTTCCGTCAACAACGGGATTCCATCAAGTTTATATTTACGCATCATGGCCTATGTGCATCGGGCTCGTGTTCTCAGTTTAGTTTTTCTCGCATCACGACCAGTGTCAAAGCCACCACCAAGTTTTCTCGTGATATTCAAGTTTTCTTTTCAGATCTCAGGCTTATAATGTCAAAGTTATCTTTGCATAAGCAGATTTTAGTTCTTCAAGGCTTCCTCAGCTCAAATAAAGCCTGTTTTACCCTTAATCGGTGCTCTGTCTCTAACACTTTTCTCTTCTACTTTGCTGTTTTAATAGGCCAATTTCATTTCATTTTGCTTAATCCCAACAAGCAATCCCATTACATTCCACATGTTCTAATAAGCCTTCACTCATTTCGGCCTACTTAGGCTATGCCACCCAGCCTTTTGCATATTCAAACCTTATCGGCAATACCTTAAGTCGGTAAGGTCATTCAATCGCCGTTTGGACTTCTTCAAAAAAAAAAACCACCTCGGACATTAGGTGTTCACCACTTTTCCTACCTCGATAATTCAGTAGAATTATTTCTCACATTATCTAATAGAAACGAGTAAAGTAAGAGAAATCAGAAACACCCATTTATGTCCGAGGCCCCCAATTATCAAAATTAATCAAAAAATAAATATATATAAAATATATATATATAAAAAAAAAGGGGAAGAAAAAGAGAAAAGAACACAAGAAAAATTTAGAAATAAAATAAGGAATTAATAACTAAAAATCTGAATTTTAGAACCTTAAGAAATAAAAATTCTGATTAAAACTCAAAAATCAAAACAAAATGAAAAAAAACAAAATAAAAAATAAAAAATAAAATCAGAATTTAAAAATAAAGAAAAATTTGAAAAAAACAAAAGAAGAAAAACTAAAAAAAGAAAAAAAGAAAAATAAGAAAAATTAAAACAAATAAAGAAATACAAAGGAAATTAAAATCACAAAAAAATAAAACAAAAAGAAATCAAAAGCAAAATAAAAGCAAAACGACGACGTTTTTCAAAGGCAAAATAAGGCAAACGATTGACCAAAAGCAAAAAGTGAAAACGACAAAATGAAATTAAGAGGCTTTAGATCAGGTTTTGAAAAACGAAGCGAAAAAATCAATTAAGTGAAAGCGACAAAAAATTTATGAAAAGAGAAAACATTATATAAAAAACAAACTACAGAATCAAGTTCAGGGGATGCGTAGAACACAGAATTTAAATGCGAAAGAAAGATGGTATCACAGAAGAAAATTCATCAAATCTCTTTATGAAGTTTCCAGAATTGATTGATTCAAATTCTGTGTGACAGCCTCAAAGACCACTCCTCTAAGCTAGGAAGGCAGTAAGTCAGTCTGTAAACGATCTCTTGATAGCAGGCTGGTGGGTTTCTCTTGAGCAGTTCGTGTAGAAGGGGTTAACATACAGGTGTGTCAATTTTAATCATGTATGATTGAGGCTTTCAGTTCTTTGAAATCTGCGATGTTGTGCAAATTAGACTTATTCGTTATTACATACAATTTAGTGTGGTGGGAGTGTCAGGGAATTGATCTTGACTTGATAAAGTTGGAATTATTTTTTCGATCTTGAAAGGAGAATCTGTTCCTCCTCATTTGTTGATGCCTTATTGCAGTCTTAGACATGTTAGAATGTTATATGTAGGATTAAAC
This sequence comes from Canavalia ensiformis, assembly GCA_026541065.1. Lineage (NCBI taxonomy): Eukaryota > Viridiplantae > Streptophyta > Magnoliopsida > Fabales > Fabaceae > Canavalia > Canavalia ensiformis. The sequence goes on along the minus strand of JAMKYM010000331.1, from coordinate 119 downwards.
ATGCATGAGGGTAAATCTTGATCCCCTTGCATATCATGTTGGGTCTCTTTAAAGGAATCAAAAGACCTAGAATTAAGTAAGCATAGGAGAGTCTGGTCATTACTCATATATGTGGTTAA
>JAMKYM010000330.1:0-165858 GCA_026541065.1 Canavalia ensiformis | reverse complement strand
ACTAGAAACAACTTTTCTCGACACGACGCTTCATCGCTCGACTCTGCTTCGACTCGACCCGACTCGTCGGATCGACTCTGCTCGGCCCGCCCATCGTATTTCGACGTCACTCTGCTCGCCTAGACTTTCAACCCGACCATACTCCAGGCGACTCCGCTGGAATTTCCTCGACGTGACTCGTTTCCATCGGGAGTCGACTAGACACAACTTTTTCTCGGACCCGATGCTTCATCGCCTGACTCGCTCCACTCGACCCGACACGGCCGGATCGACTCCTGGCCGGCCGACTCATCGTAGTCCTGGCCGCCACTGCCGCCCGATCTTTAACTTGACTACACTCCGGTCGACTTTCCTCGACTTTCCTCGACCTGACTCATCACCATTGGAGTCGACTATACAAAAATTTTCTCGACACGACGCTTCATCGCCGACTTCCCCGCCCACTCGACCCGACTCGACCGATCGATTCGACTCGCCAACTCGTCAGAAGTTCACGCCACCTACGTCCGCTTTGACCTTCAACCTTGAAAACACTCATCGACTCCGCTCAACTTTTGCTCGACGTGACTCACCACTCGGAGTCGACTAGAAAAAATTTTCTCGACAAGACGCTTCATCGCTCGACTTCGCTCCACAGACCCGACTCCGGGATCGACCCATTGCCGACCAACTCATCGCAGCTCGACGCCACACTACTCGCCTTGACCTTCAACTTGAAAACACTCCAATCGACCGATCTCGATTTCCTCGACGTGACTCGTCACCATTGGAGTCGACTAGACACAACTTTTCTCGACACGATGCTTCATCGCCGACTCTATGCATCGACTTGACCCACTTCGTCCGGGATCGACTCGTGCTCGAGAACTCAACCATCGCAGTTCGACGCCACTCGACCCAACTCGCTCGAACCGACTTTCAACTTGACTACACCCGCCGACCCCCGGAATTCCTCGACGTGACTCGTCACCATTGGAGCTGACTAGACACAACTTTTCTCCACACGACGCTTCATCGCGTGATTTCGCTTCGACTCGACCCGACTTCGGGCTGGATCGACTCACCGGACTTCACTCGACTCATCGCAGTTTGACGCAACTCTGCTTCCAGCTCGACCTTCAACTTGACTACACCTCGTCGACTCCGCTCGACTCTCGACGTGACTCGTCACCGTTGAGTCGACTATAAAAATTTTCGACACGACGCTTCATCGCCGACTCTCGCTCCACTCACCCGACTCGGCTGATCGACTCGGCTCGGCTCGACTCATTGCGCTGTCGACTCGCCACTTTGGTTCAACCTTCAACTTGACTACGCTCCAATCGACTCCACCGACTTTCCTCGACGTGACTCGTCACCATTGAGTCGACTAGACAAAACTTTTTCGACACGAATGCTTCATCGCATGACTCCGACTCATCCGACCCGACGCACCGGAGTCGACTCATCGCCGGATCGACTCGCCTAGGCTCGACTCATCGCAGTTACGACGCCACTTTTTTCTGGACGCCGTCATCACCTCGACTTTCAACCTGACTACACTCCAGTCAACTCCGCTGGAATTTCCTCGACGTGACTCGTCACCATTGGAGCTGACTAGACACAACTTTTCTCCACACGACGCTTCATCGCGTGACTTTTGTCGACTAGGCCAGACTCGGTCGGACTCGACTCGACTCATCCCAGTTCGACGCAACTCTGCCCAGCTCGACTTTCAACTTGACTACACTCCGGTCGACTCCGCTCGACTTTCCTCGACGTGACTCGTCACCATTGGAGTCGACTAGAAAAAACTTTTCTCGACACGACGCTTCATCGCCTGACTCTGCTCCACTCGACCCGACTCGGCTGGATCGACTCGGCTCGGCTCGACTCATCGCAGTTCGACGCCACTCGCTTCGCCTCGACCTTCAACTTGACTACACTCCGATCGACTCCGCTCGACTTTCCTGGACGTGACTCGTCACCATTGGAGTCGACTAGACAAAACTTTTCTCGACACGACCCTTCATCGCCTGACTCTATTCGACTCGACCCGACTCGCCGGGATCACTTGGCTCGACTCGACTCATCGTAGTTCGACGCCACTCTACGCCAGCTCGACTTTCAACCTGACTACCCTCCAATCGACTCCGCTGGACTTTCCTCGACGTGACTCGTCACCATTGGAGTCGACTAGAAAAACTTTTCTCGACACGACGCTTCATCGCCTGACTCTGCTCCACTCGACCAGACCCGACTCGGACTCGACTCGACTCATCGCGCTTGACGCACACTCGCTCAAAGACGACCTTCAACCTGACTACACTCCGTCGACTCCGCTCGACTTTCCTCGACGTGACTCGTCACCATTGGAGTCGACTAGAAAAATTTTCTCGACACGACGCTTCATCGTCGACTCTATTCACTCGACCCGACTTGATCGACTCGACTCTGAGTCGACTCATCAGCCGACGCCACTCGTCCACTCCAGACCTTCAACTTGACTACACTCCGTCGACCCGCCGACTTTCCTGGACGTGACTCGTCACCATTGGAGTCGACTAGAGAAAACTTTTCTCGACACGACGCTTCATCGCCCGCTCGACTCGACCCGACTCTCATCGACTGGACTCGCCTCGACTCATCGCATTTCGACGCCACTCGCCACTTAACCTTCAACTTGACTAACACTCCGGTCGACTCCGCCGACTTTCTCGACGTGACTCGTCACCATTGGAGTCGACTAGACAAAACTTTTCTCGACACGACGCTTCATCGCCCGACTCGCTTCGACTCGACCCGACTTGCCGGATCGATCGCTCGACCGACTCATCGCAGCCGACGCCACTCGCTCACTCGACTTTCAACTTGACTACACTCCAATCGACTCCGCGACTTTCCTCGACGTGACTCGTCACCATTGGAGTCGACTAGACAAAACTTTTTCTCACACGACGCTTCATCGCGCCGACTCTTTCGACTCCGACCCGACTTTTGGGATCGACTCGCCGACTCACTCATCGCAGTTCGACGCCACTCTGCTCAGCTCGACCTTCAACCTGACTACACTCCAATCGACTCCGCTGGACTTTCGTGGACGTGACTCGTCACCATTGGAGTCGACTAGACACAACTTTTCTCGACACGACGCTTCATCGCTGACTTTGCTCGATTCGACTCGACTGGGCTCGACCGACTCGCTGACTCGACTCATCGCAGTTCGACGCCACTCTGCTCAGCTCGACTTTCAACCTGACTACACTCCAATCGACTCCGCTGGACTTTCCTGGACGTGACTCGTCACCATTGGAGTCGACTAGACACAACTTTTCTCGACACGACCCTTCATCGCCGACTCTATTCGACCGACTCCACTCGACTCGAACTCGACCGGATCGACCCCGACTCGACTCACTCATCGTAGCTTCGACGCCAACTCACCCAACTCGACTTCAACTTGACTACACTCCGACTCGACTCCGCCGACTTTCCGACGTGACTCGTCACCATTGGAGTCGACTAGAAAACTTTTCTCGACACGACGCTTCATCGCCTGACTCGCTCCACTCGACCCGACTTCGCAATCGACTCGCTCGACTCGACTCATCGCAGCCGACGCCACTCGCTCAACTTGACTTCAACTGACTACACTCCACGACCCGCCGACTTTCCTTGACGTGACTCGTCACCATTGGAGTCGACTAGACAAAACTTTTCTCGACACGACGCTTCATCGCCTGACTCTGCTCGACTCGACCCGACTCGGCTGGATCGACCCGGCCGACGCTCACTCATCGCAAGCTGACGCCACTCTTCTCAGCTCGACTTTCAACTTGACTACACTCCAATCGACTCCGCTCGACTTTCCTCGACGTGACTCATCACCATTGGAGTCGACTAGACACAACTTTTCTCGACACGACGCTTCATCGCCGACTCTGCTCCACTCGACCCGATCGGATCGAACTCGGCTCGACTCGACTCATCGTAGCTGACGCCACTCGCTCAACTCGACTTTCAACTTGACTACACTCCGATCCGACTCGCTCGACATTCCTCGACGTGACTCGTCACCTTTGAGTCGACTAGACAAACTTTTCTCGACACGACGCTTCATCGCCTGACTCTGCTCCACTCGACCCGACTCGGCTGGATCGACTCCGCCTTGACTCATCGCAGTTCGACGCCACTCTGCTCAGCTTGACCTTCAACTTGAAAACACTCTGGTCGACTCCGCTCGACTTTCCTCGACGTGACTCGTCACCATTGGAGTCGACTAGACAAAACTTTTCTCGACACGACGCTTCATCGCCAGACTCTGCTCGACTCGACCCGACTCGGGATTGGATCGACTCGGGCTCGACTCCACCATCGCAGCTCGACGCCACCGACTCTTCAATTCGACTTTCAACTTGACTACACTCGGTCGAACCCCCGTTGGACTTTCCCGACATGACTCGTCACCATTGGAGTCGACTAGAAAAACTTTTCTCGACACGACGCTTCATCGCCGACTCACTTATTCGACTTGACCCGACTTGGATCGGACTTCGACTCGACTCATCGCAGGGAAACCGACGCAACTCGCTCATCTTGACCTTCAACTTCACTACACTCCGCCGACTCCGCCGACTTAGACGTGACTCGTCACCATTGGAGTCGACTAGAAAAACTTTTCGACACGACGATTATTTCATCGCCGCTTCCGGGACTCCCGACCCGACTTCGGATCGACTCTCTACTCAACTCGACTAATCAAGGCTTGACGCCACTCTGCTCAAAGACGACTTTCAACTGACTACACTCTGTCGACTCCACCGACTTTCTCGACGTGACTCGTCACCATTGGAGTCGACTAGACAAAACTTTTCTCGACACGACGCTTCATCGCCCGAAAAGAGAGGTTCGACTCGACCCGACTCCGGATGATCGACCCGACTCAACGATCATCGCAGCTTCGACGCAAGTCGCTCAACTCGACTTTCAACTTGACTACACCATTTGATCAACTCCGACTGACTTTCCTCGACGTTGACTCGTCACCATTGGAGTCGACTAGACACAACTTTTTTCGACACGACGCTTCATCGCCTGACTTTCCACTCGACCCGACGCGTTCACCGCTGGACTCGACTCGACCATCCCAGTTCGACGCAACTTGCTCACCTCGACATTCAACTTGGCACTGACTACAAATTATTTGACTGTTATGAGTTTTTCTCGACGTGACTCGTCACCATTGGAGTCGACTAGAAAAAAATTTTCTCGACACGACGCTTCATCGCCTGACTCTGCTCCACTCGACCCGACTCGGCTGGATCGACTCGGCTCGACTCGACTCATCGCAGTTCGACGCCACTCTTCTCAGCTCGACCTTCAACTTGACTACACTCCAATCGACTCCGCTCGACTTTCCTCGACGTGACTCATCACCATTGGAGTCGACTAGACACAACTTTTCTCGACACGATGCTCATCGCCTCGACTTTGCTCGACAGACCCGACTTCGGGATCGATCGACCGCCGGGCTCGACTCATCGCAGCTCGACGCCACTCTGCTCAAATTTGACTTTCAACTTAACACCTCCAATCGACTCCGCTGGACTTTCCTCGACGTGACTCGTCACCATTGGAGTCGACTAGACACAACTTTTCTCCACACGACGCTTCATCGCCCGACTTTTCGACTCGACCCACCCGACTCGGCTTCGACTCGACTCGACTCGACTCATCGCAGCCGACGCAACTCTACCCGCTCGCCCGACTTTCAACTTGACTACACTCCAGTCGACTCCGCTAGACTTTCCTCGACGTGACTCGTCACCATTGGAGTCGACTAGACACAACTTTTCTCGACACGACGCTTCATCGCCTGACTCTGCTTCGACTCGACCCGACTCGGCTGGATCGACTCGGCTCGACTCGACTCATCGCAGTTTGACGCAACTCGCTCAGCTTGACCTTTCAACTTGACTACACTCCGGTCGACTCCGCTCGACTTTCCTCGACGTGACTCGTCACCATTGGAGTCGACTAGACAAAACTTTTCTCGACACGACGCTTCATCGCCTGACTCTGCTCGACTCGACCCGACTCTGCTGGATCGACTCGGCTCGGCTCGACTCATCGCAGTCGACGCCACTCTGCTCAGCTCGACCTTCAACTTGACTACACTCCAACTCCGCTCGACTTTCCTCGACGTGACTCGTCACCATTGGAGTCGACTAGACAAAACTTTTCTCGACATGACGCTTCATCGCCGACTTTCTCGACTTGACCCGACTTGGCTCGATCGACTCGACTCGACTCATCGCAGCCGACGCCATTCCGTCACTCGACTTTCAACCTTGACTCACTCCAATCGACTTTGGACTTTATGAATTCCGACTTTCGACGTGACTCCGTCACCATTGGAGTCGACTAGAAAACTTTTCTCGACACGACGCTTTCATTGCTCCTTATTCGACTCCACTCGACCCGACTTGACCGACTTGCCGACTCATCGGGACGCCACTTCAACTTGACTTCAACTTGACTACACTCGACTCCACCACTTTCGTTGACGTGACTCGTCACCATTGAGTCGACAAAACTTTTCTCGACACGACGCTTCATCGCCGACTTGCGCTCGACCGACCAACGTGACTCGAAGGACTCATCGCAGTCGACGCCACTGTTAACTAAACCTTCAACTGAAAACACTCCAATCGACTCCGCTCGACTTTCCTCGACGTGACTCGTCACCATTGGAGTCGACTAGACAAAACTTTTCTCGACACGACGCTTCATCGCTGACTCATGACGACTCGGCCACTCGATCTAACTCGACTCATCGCACATCGACGCCACTCTCTCGACCTTCAACCCGACTACACTCCCGAAGACTCCGCTGAATTTCCTCGACGTGACTCGTCACCATTGGAGTTGACTAGACACAACTTTTCTCCACACGACGCTTCATCGCGACTCGACTTTTTTATCCATCTACTCGACGCTTCGACTCGACTCATCCCAGCCGATTTTTCTTTGTTCCGACTTTCAACTTGACTACACTTCTCGACTCCGCCGACTTTCCTCGACGTTTACTCGTCACCATTGAGTCGACTAGAAAAACTTTTTCGACACCACACTTCATCGCCTGACTCTGTTCGATTCGACCCGACTCGGCTGGATCGACTTTCGTTTTCATCGCGCTCGACGCCACTCTTCATTCGACCTTCAACTTGACTACACTCCAATCGACTCCGCTCCACTTTCTCGACGTGACTCGTCACCATTGGAGTCGACTAGACAAAACTTTTCTCGACACGACGCTTCATCGCCTGACTCTATTCGACCCGACCCGACTTGGACCCGGATCGTTGGCTCGACTCGACTCATCGCAGTTCGACGCCAATCTTTCAACTCGACTTTCAACCTGACTACCCTCCAATCGACTCCGCTGGACTTTCCTGGACGTGACTCGTCACCATTGGAGTCGACTAGACACAACTTTTCTCGACACGACCCTTCATCGCCTGACTCTATTCGACTCGACCCGACTCGACCGGATCGACTCCGACTCGACTCACTCATCGCAGTCGACGCACTCGCTCAAATCGACTTTCAACTTGGACTACACTCCGCCGACTCCGCTGGACTTTCCTCGACGTGACTCGTCACCATTGGAGTCGACTAGACAAACTTTTCTCGACACGACGCTTCATCGCCTGACTCGCTCACTCGACCCGACCGTCGGATCGATCGACTCGGCCCGACTCATCGCAGCCGACGCCACTCGCTCTACCTCGACCTTCAACTTGACTACACTCCGATCGACTCCGCTCGACTTTCCTCGACGTGACTCGTCACCATTGGAGTCGACTAGACAAAACTTTTCTCGACACGACCCTTCATCGCCTCACTCTATTCGACTCGACCCGACTCTGCTAGACTCGACTCGGCTCGACTCATCGACGCCACTCGCTAGACTTCAACTTGACTACACTCTCCAATCGACTCCGCTCGACTTTCCTGGACGTGACTCGTCACCATTGGAGTCGACTAGACACAACTTTTCTCGACATGATGCTTCATCGCTCGACTTTGTCCGATTCGACCGACCCGACTCGACTCGACTTGACTCATCGACATCGACGCCACTCGCTCACCATTGGACCTTCAACTTGACTACACTCCGGGTCGACTCCGCTCACTTTCCCGACATGACTCGACACCATTGGAGTCGACTAGACAAACTTTTCTCGACACAACCTCATCGCTCCACTCTGCGCGCTCGACTTTGCCGACCCGACTGGACTCGACTCGACTGAACTCGACGACCAAGATCCCTCATCGACACCACTCGCCTTCCCGACCTTCAACTTGACTACTCCGCCGACTCGACTCAACTTTCCTGACGTGACTCGTCACTCTGAGTCGACATAGACAAACTTTTCGACACACGACTTCATCGCCTCGCCATCGACACGATTCAATCGACTCGACGGACCCGATTTACGATCGACTCGACGCCACTCATCGCCGTTCGGGCGCCACTCGCCTGACTTTCAACTTGACTACACTCCGGTCAACTCCGCCGGACTTTCTCGACGTGACTTGTCACCATTGGAGCCGACTAGACAAAACTTTTCTCGACACGACACTCATCGCCCACTTAGCTCTTCCACTCGACCCGACTCGACTCTGATCGACTCAACCGGCCCGACTCATCAGCAGTCGACGCCACTCGCTGAACTCGACCTTCAACCCGACTACACCTCAACTCGCCGACTTTCCGACGTGACTCGTCACCATTGAGTCGACTAGACAAAACTTTTCTCCACACGAACGTTCATCGCCGACTATTTGACTTGACCCGACTCTGGATCGACTCCGCCGACTCGACTCATCGCAGCTCGATGCCACTCGCCTCAACTTGACCTTCAACTCACAACACTCCGATACGACTCCGCCGAATTTCTCCGACGTGACTCGTCACCATTGGAGTCGACTAGACAAAATTTTCTCGACACGACGCTTGATCGCCCGACTTCACTCTACCTGACCCGACTCTGGCTCGACTCGACTGATCGACTGAGTTGGACGCCACTTCTTGCTCACTGACTCGACTCATCAACCCGACTACACTCCAATCGACTCCGCTCGGACTTCCCGACGTGACTCGTCACCATTGGAGTCGACTAGACACAACTTTTATCGACACGACCTTCATCACCCGACTCGCTTCAACTCAACCCGACTTTGTCGGGACCGACCGGACTCCGACTCACTTCACTCATCAGCTCGACGCCACTCTGCTCAGCTCGACCTTCAACTTGACTACACTCCACTCGACTCCGCTCGACTTTCCTCGACGTGACTCGTCACCATTGGAGTCGACTAGAAAAACTTTTCTCGACACGACGCTTCATCGCTCGACTTCGTTCGACTCCGACCCGACTCGGCCGGGATCGACTCGGCCGACTCGACTCATCGCAGTTCGACGCCACTCGCCCAAACTTTCAACCTTCAACTTGACTACACTCTGGTCGACTCCGCTCCACTTTCCTCGACGTGACTCGTCACATTGAGTTGACTAGAAAAATTTTTTCACACGATGCTTCATCACCCGACTTCGAATTCGACCGACCCGACTCGCTCCACTCATCGCAGACTCGACGAACGTCGACTTCCGCTTCACTCGACTCTTTCAACTTGACTACACTCCAATCGACTCCGCAATTTCCTCGACGGGACTCGTCACCATTGGAGTCGACGAGTGACAAACTCATCGACTTTTATTGATTCACGAGTCGCTCATCCTTTTATTTTAAGGGACTTTGACCCGAGTCGAGGAAGAAATCGACACTCGGACACACATGTCATCGGTATTAGGCCCTACTCGACCGACTTCCTCGAATGGTCGACGCTTAAACTCCTCCGTTAGACTTTTGCCGACTCCCTTGACTTTTCCTCAATAGGTTTATAGAAAATTGATACCCTCTAATCGACACGACGCATCATCTCCCGATTGAGTCTACTCGACCCGACTCAAGGCTTCGACTTCATAAGACTCTTCATCTCTTGGAGAAGAAAGACGTGACTTAGTCACCATTGACCTTCAACTTCAACATCCATCAACACGACCCGTCGATGATTTATCGACGTGACCGCACACGTAAGCCGTTGACTCCGACGGATTAGAACACGACTCATCCAGGAGACGCAACGATTGCCCGTATTCGAACTTCATCAACTTGACTCGACCGTCCTCGATCAAAACGATTTTCTGAAAAGGAAGAATTTTAGAAAAAAATAGACGCTTGCATAATCCGAATTTACTCCGCTGACCTCGACGTGGACTCGTCACCGATTAAATCACCCAGCTCGAACTTTTTCGCCCGACCCTTCAACCCGACTACCCTCCAATCAACCCGAAAAATAAATCGGAAACGACCATTGGAAAAAAGAAGACTTTTTAGACACTCATCGCAGCTTCGACGCCAAATCGTGCTCACCTTGAATTCAACTCGACACGGATTAAAACACCACCTCGACTTTCCGATGTGAGAGAACACTACTTGCCCAACCTTAGAACCCGCTTCCTCGCGTGATTCCTCGAGGAAAAACAAATCGACCCGACTTTGGAAAAAACAAGAATTGACTAGAAACACTTATCGCCGAGTTGGGTCCATAATCCAAATCTTTGTAAGTCAACCCGAATTAGCACTCGGCCACGATTCTTTCAGAACGCCACTCTCCCCGAGCCGACTTCAGACCCGCTTGCACAATCCTCCAAAAATAAATACACTATGATCGACCGGAAGAATTTCGTAGACGACTGACACCATAAGTCGACTAGACACAACTCATTCTGAAACGACCCTTCAGATCGCCCACGTTTCAAGTTGACTACACTTGGATCGACCCAACTTGATTATGACCAAAAATAAATAAAATAGACGTCACTGGAAAAAGGAAGAACTTTTCTCGACAAACCCTTCACCTCCAATCGACTCCAAATCGTCTCGACGTGACTTACTCGCACCATTGTAGTCGACTAGACACAAACTTTCCACGTACCTTCACCCGACTCACAATCTCGAAAATTCCTAATGGAGATGAAGATGAACTCAAAATGATCGAACCAAGAAAATTAAGCTCGACACGATCTTCAACTTCCATTGACACCAATTGACTCAAATCCAGCTCGACGTAGGTCATAAGGTTCAAAGGTAAGAATTAAGTGTTTTCTTATTTGATGCAAGCATACCACTTAACTCTTTAACTTAATGACTCGACCTTACTCCGCTAGATTTAGCATGTAAGATCGCATGGAATCGACATGCACTCTTAGGAATTTTTTCAAAGGAGAACATAGAAACACAAATAAATCATAAAGAAATACATCGAAGGATCAACACATGACGTAATACCTAAACAAAGGTTAAAAGAACAAGATCTACAAAAGAACTTCAAAGACACAAGAGATTTTTGATCTCTCGACGTTGACAAATCCGTCACCATTTTTCAAACTATATTTTTCCATCGATACGAAAAATCGCCCGATAAATTAAAATATATGAATCATACCCGATTCAAACAAAACAAGTTTGACAAAAATCAGACCAGAAATGAGCCAATCGCTGGGATGACCTTCAACTTGATCAAACAAGCTAGGTTCATTTTTCACCGACACGACTCTAACATGACTCTAATTCGGCCATAAAAACTTCATTTCAACCAACTTCATTAGACAAATAATACCATTCCGAAACAGAGACTTCATGCGAAGAGAACGAAACTCATCGAAATCGGAGATCGTTTTCCAATCACTGAAAACTTCGACCTTCAACCTCGAGACAAAGATAAACTTGAGAATTTGGCGCCAAAATTTGACTTGCACTCAACTTCACTCGACCGAAAATATTTATTGGTATATCTGAAAATTCAAAACCAAAATATTGAAATAAATAGATCATAGGACCAAAAAAAAACAAATTTGACAAAAAAACAGACCAGAAATGAGCAAGGTTTACACAAATCAAACAAGCTAGGTTCATTTGCGCATCAAGACAAACATACTTCAGTAATAAGACCATATTTTATCGGGATTTCACTCCAAAATAGAAAAATCATATCATTCCAGAAACCAGAGAAAATACGAAGAGAACACAACAAAAATCACTGACGCGAAGATCATTTGACCGATCAAAAATGAAAATGAAAACACTATACTGACGAAGATGAACTCGCCCAATCCGATTTCACTTCACGACTTCATCACCAACTTGGAAACCGACTGGATCAAACTACACCGACAACGCATCATCGACAAGATCTAACCTCCATCGACTTCTTGAATGCCACTTGATAGCATCTTGGAAGGTGATGAATAACTAGACCTTCAACTTGAGGCCAATCGACCGCTCACTTGGACGTATAATTCAAGACTCTTTGGTACACCTCTTGAGTCGACTAAAAAACTCCCTTCAATGACTCACACGATGCTCATCGCCCCTCCTTAGAAATTCTGACTTTTTCGAAGAATCCCCATGAACTAAATGACTCAGTCTCTATTTATAGACGCCACTCAAAAGAGTAAGGAAAAATTTTCAGAAATGACTAACTTCCAATCGACTCCGCACGACTTTCTCTTTTTTTATTATTGAGTCTTTAGACACAACTTTTCTGATGTTTTTCATTCGCTTTTTGACTTTTTCTTTTCTCTAACTAATTCTAATCATCATTAACTAATTCGGGACTTTCTAACCAATTCTTAACTAAGAATTTATTTTTTTCATTTTCTTTTTCGACTTTTCTCAAATTTTTTCTTTGAACTAATTCTTAAATCTTTTCGATCCAACTAACTTTCTAACTAAATTCTTAACTAAAAACTTATTTTTCTTTCTTTCTATTCTTTTCATCCCGATTTTAGACTAAAAAACAAAATGATTTATTTTGGGTTTTAAATTTATTCTCGGACATAATTCAATGTTCACAGTGACTCGTCACCATTGAAGCTGACTAGACACAACTTTTCTCGACACGAAGCTTCATCGCCGACTGCCCGATCGACCGACAAGACCGGATCGGTTCGCCCGACTCGACTCATCCCGCCGACGCAACTCCCCAGCTCGACTTTCAACTTGACTCCCAACAATCGACTTCGTGGACTTTCCTCGGACGTGACTCGTCACCATTGGAGTCGATCAGACAAAACTTTTCTCGAACGATGCTTCATCGCACCTTTGCTCGATTCGACCCGACTAGGCCGGACCCTACTTCGACTTGGCCGATCGACTCATCGCAGTCAAGCTTCGACGCCACTCCCACTTTAGACTTCAACTTAAAACTACACCTAGTTAACTCCGTCGACTTTCTCGACGTGACTCGTCACCATTGAGTCGACTAGACAAACTTTTCTCCACACGACGCTCTTCATCGCCTGACTTTGTTCGGGACTCTCGACCCGACTCTCGCTCGACTCTGGATCGACTCTCCGCTCGACTTTCAACTGGACTCATCCCGCTCGTTCTCGACGTGACACTCACCATTGGAGTCGACTAGGAAAACTTTTCAACGACACGACGCTTCATCGCCCCGACTCTGATTAGACTCGGACCGGACTTCGACTCGACTCGACTCATCGCATGCAAATCGACGCCACTCTACTCATGTCGACTTTCAACCAGACTACACTCCTATCGACGACGCTGGACTTTCCTCGACGTGACTCGTCACCATTGGAGTCGACTAGACACAACTTTTCTCGACACGACGCTTCATCGCGTGACTCTATCGACCCTGACCCGACCCGCGGACCGACTCGCACTCATCGACTCACGCCACCAACGCCCAACTTTCCTTCAACTGACTACACTCCGATCGACTCCGCTCGACTTTCCTCGACGTGACTCGTCACCATTGGAGTCGACTAGAAAAAAATTTTCTCGACACGACGCTTCATCGCCTGACTCTGCTCCACTCGACCCGACTCGGCTGGATCAACTCGACTCGGCTCGACTTTTCATCACCTTTCGACGCCACTCGTCGCCCAGCTTGACGACTTCAACTTGACTACACTCCGGTCGACTCCGCTCGACTTTCCTCGACGTGACTAATCACCATTTGAGTCGTCTAGACACAACTTTTCGCAACACGACGCTTCACCGCCCGACTCTATTCCACTCGACCCGACTCTGACTGACTCATCGACCTGACTGAACCGACGTCACTCTACTTCAACTTTCAACCCGACTACACACCCGGTCGACTCCGCTGACTTTCCTCGACGTCACTCGTCACCATTGGAGTCGACTAGACAAAACTTTTCTCGACACGACGCTTCATCGCGTGACTCTGCTCGACTCGACTCATCTTAGTTCGACCAACTCGACTCATAGCACTTTCGCCCGCTCGACCTTCAACTTGACTACACTCCGGTCGACTCCGCTCGACTTTCCTGGACGTGACTCGTCACCATTGGAGTCGACTAGACAAAACTTTTCTCGACACGACCCTTCATCGCCTGACTCTGCTCCACTCGACCCGACTTGGCTTGGACTCGACTCGACGCTCGACTCGATTCCCTCGCCCCTCGACCCAACTCACTTTAACTTTTAACTTGACTACACCGTCGACTCCGCTCGACTTTTGGTCGACGTGACTCGTCACCATTGAGTCGACTAGACAAAACGTTTCTCCACACGACGATTCATCGCCCGACTCTCCACTAAACACGACCCGACTCGCTAGACTCATCCTAGGACAAGATTCGACACCACGACTTTCAACCCGACTACCCTCCAATCGACTCCACTTGACTGTTCTCGACATGAGTCGACGTCCGAGTTTTCCACGACGCTTCATCGACTCAAATCGCTCAACACCACGCGACTCGACTCATCGCAGCTCGACGCCGACTCGCTTCGCCACTTCACTTTCAACTTGACTACACTCCAATCGACTATGTCGATTCTCTCGACGTGACTCGTCACCATTGGAGTCGACCGTACAAACTTTCTCGACACGACACTTCATCGCCGACTCGCTCGATCAATTCAGACTTGGCCGGACTCGACTCATTGCAACCGACGCCACTCGCTCACCTTGACTTTCAACCCGACTACACTCTGGGTCGACTCCCGCTGACTTTCTCGACGTGACTCGTCACCATTGGAGCCGACTAGACAAACTTTTCTCGACACGACACTTCATCGCCTGACTCTGCTCGACTCGACTCCGACTCGACGGATGGACTCGATTCATCGCAGCTGACGCCACTCTCGACTTCGACATTCAACTTTAATACATTTCGGTCGACTCCGCTCGACTTTCCTGGACGTGACTCGTCACCGTTGGACTAAACTAGACACAACTTTTCTCTACACGACCCTTCATCGCCTGACCTTATTCGAGTCGACCCGAGTCTGCTGGACTCGACTCGGCTCGACTCTACTCATCGCAGTTCGACCCAACTCTGCTCAGCTCGACTTTCACCTTGACTAGACTCCGGTCGACTCCGCTCGACTTTCCTCGACGTGACTCGTCACCATTGGAGTCGACTAGACACAACTTTTCTCGACACGACGATTGATCGCCTGACTCTACTCGACACGACCCGACTCGGCTGGATTGGAATGGACTCAACTCGACTCCACTCGACTTCGCTCGAATCGCCACAACACCGACGTGCTCGTCACCATTGGAGTCGACTCAAATTTTCGACACGACTCAACTTCGCCCAATCACTCGAACTAACTCGACTCACTCGACTCATCGCAACGCCACTGAAACTCTACCCTCCGTCTTTCAACTTGACTACGCTGAGGTAGACTCCGCTCGACTTTCCTCGACGTGACTCGTCACCATTGGAGTCGACTAGACAAAACTTTTCTCGACACGATGCTTCATCGCCTGACTCTGCTCGACTCGACCCGACTCAGCTGGATCGACTCGACTCATCGCAGTTCGAAGTCACTCTGCTCAGCTCGTTTTTAAACCTGACTACACTCCAGTCGACTCCGCTGTAATTTCCTCGACGTGACTCGTCACCATTGGAGCCGACCAGACACAACTTTTCTCGACACAACGCTTCATCGCGTGACTCTACTCGACCCGACCCGACTCGGTCGGACTCGACTCGACTCATCGCAATTCGACGCAACTCTGCCCAGCTCGACATTCAACTTGACTACACTACGATCGACTCCGCTTGACTTTCCTCGACGTCACTCGTCACCATTGGAGTTGACTAGAAAAAACTTTTCTCGACATGACGCTTCATCGCCTGACTCTGCTCCACTCGACCCTACTCGGCTGGATCAACTCGACTCGGGTCGACTCATGGTAGTTCGACGCCACCCTGCTCAGCTCGACCTTCAACTTGACTACACTCCGGTCGACTCCGCTCGACTTTCCTCGATGTGACTAATCACCCTTCGAGTCGTCTAGACACAACTTTTCGCAACACGACGCTTCACCGCCTGAGTCTGCTCGACTCGACCCGACTCGGTTGGACTCGGCTCATTGCAAATCGACGTCACTCTACTCAGCTCGACTTTCAACCTGACTACACTCCAATCGACTCCGCTGGACTTTCCCCGACGTCACTCGTCACCATTGGAGCCGACTAGACCCAACTTTTCTCGACACGACGCTTCATCGCGTGACTGTGCTCGACTCGACTCATCTTAGTTCGACACAACTCTGCCCAGTTCGACTTTCAACTTGACTACATTTCGGTCGACTCCGCTCGACTTTCCTGGACGTGACTCGTGACCATTGGAGCAAACTAGACATAGCTTTTCTCGACCCGACCCTTAATCGCCTGACTCTATTCGACTCGACCCGAATCTGCTGGACTCGACTCGGCTCTACTCGGCTCGACTCTAGATTCATCGCAGTTCGACCCAACTCTGCTCAGCTCGACTTTTACCTTGACTACACTCCGTCAACTCCGCTCGACTTTCGTCGACGTGACTCGTCACCATTGGAGTCGACTAGAAAAACTTTTCTTAACACGACGATTGATCGCCTGACTCTACTCGACCCGACCCGACTCGGCTAGACTGGACTGGACAGGACTCGACACCACTCGACTTCGTCCGAATCGCACGACACGATTAAACAGGAGCGACATGAGTCGACTCGAGATTCCCGATCGACTCACCCGCTCAACACGACGTCGACCTCCGACTCATCGAGTTCGACGCCACTCGACTCATCAGCTTCACTTTCAACTTGACTCGACACCACGCCGACCCGACGAATTTCTCGACGTGACTCGTCACCATTGGATTCGTCTAGACACAACATTTCTCGATACGATGCTTCATCGCCTGAATCTGCTCGACTCGAACCGACTCGGCTAGACTCGACTCATTGCAACTCGACGCCACTCTACTCAGGTCGACTTTCAACCTAACTACACTCCAATCGACTCCGCTGGACTTTCCTCGACGTGACTCGTCACCATTGGAGCCGACTAGACACAACTTTTCTCGACCCAACGCTTCATCGTGTGACTGTGCTAGACTCCACCCGACTCGGTCGGACTGGACTCGACTCATCGCAGTTCGACACAACTCTGCCCAGCTCGACATTCAACTTTACTACATTTCGGTCGACTCCGCTCAACTTTCCTGGACGTGACTCGTCACCATTGATGTAAACTAGACACAACTTTTCTCGACACCACCCTTCATTGCCTGACTCTATTCGACTCGACCCCGAATCTACTGGACTTGACTCGGCTCGATTTGACTCATCGCAGTTCGACCCAACTCTGCTCAGTTCGAATTTTACCTTGACTACACTTTGTCGACTCCGCTCGACTTTCCTCGACGTGACTCATCACCATTGGAGTCGACTAGACACAACTTTTCTTCACACGACGATTGATCGCCTGACCCTACTCGACACGACCCGACTTGGCAAGACTGGACTCGACTCGACTCAACTCCACTAGACTTCGTTCGAATCGCCACCTTACACGATTAACCAACCGACTAGTCACTCCAATCGACCTGATCACCTAACTTCGCTCAACACGACTTGACTCGACTCATCAAGATCGAGTCAACTACTTTCAACTTGACTACACCATTAGTCGACTCGACGATTCGTCACTTCACCATTGGATTCGTTAGACACAACTTTTTCTCTCTCTATACGACGCCATCGTCGGGATCGACTCGACCCGACTCTCCTATTCGCCTCATTGCAACTGACGCCACTCTACTTGAACTTTCAACTTGAAAAAACACTCCAATCGACACACTTCAGACTTTCCTCGACGTGACTCGACCCATTGGAGCCGACTAGACACAATCCTTTTCTCGACAAAACGCTCATCGCGTGGACCGTGCCGACTCGACCCGACTTTCTGGGATCAACTCGTCACCATTGACTTATCGCAGTTTGACACAACTCGCCTCTCTACACGACATTTACCTTGACTACACCTATCAACTCCGACGACTGGAATTTCCGACGTGACTCGTGACCATTGGAGTCGACTAGACAAAACTTTTCGACACGACGAATCGCCCGGACTCTATTCGACACGACCCGACTCCTGCCGAGACCGGACTCGACTCGACTCCTCACCACCCGACTTCGTTCAATCGCACGAGAAAAATTAAACCGTGCTCGACATGAGTCATCGAAGCTTTTCCGGGATCGACTCAAATTCCTCGATGGGACGTTATCGACTCATCGCAGTTCGACGCCACTCGCCGCCGACTTTCAACTTGACTACACCACCTCCGACTCGCGCTCAACTTCCTTCGACGTCACTCTTTCACCATTGGAATGGAGTAGACAAAACTTTTCTCGATACGACGCTTCATCGACCCGACACAATGCCGACGACCCGACTCCGCCGACTCGACTCGACCATTGCAACTCGACGCCACTTACCTCAGTCGACTTTCGACCTAACTACACGGCCAATCGACGATGATCGGACTTCCTCGGGACGTGACTCGTCACCATTGGAACCGACAGACATAACTTTTTCGACACACGTTTCATCGCGTGATCATTGTCCGGGACGACCCGACTCTGCTGATTCGACTCGACACATCGGAAGTTCATCAACTCGCCCTGCCGACATTCAACTTTTAAACTTCGACTTCGCACTCGAGTTTCGGACGTGACTCGTCACCGCTGGACCAAACTAGACACAACTTTTCTCGACATCGACCCTTCATCGCCCGACTTCTCGACTCGACCCGAATCTCCCGGATTCCGACTCGGCCGACTCGACTCATCGCAGCTTCGACACCACTCGTCAACTCGACTTTCACCTTGACTAGACCCTCGCCGACTCCGTCCGACTTTCTCGACGTGACTCGTCACCATTGGAGTCCTCTAGACAAAACTTTTCGACACAACGATCGGGATCGCCCGACTCTACTCGACACGACCCGATTCACTGGATTGAATGGACTCAACTCGACCCACCGACTTCGACGAATCGTGCCGACACTCGATTAAATTGTGCACGACACGATCGACTCCGCTCGACTTCTCGACGGACATGACTCGAGTCAACACTCGCCCAACACGAACTAACTCGACTCATCGCAGCGACACGCCACTTCATCGCCGACTTTCAACTTGACCGACGCTTCAACTTGACCGACACCGCTCGACTCCACTCTTCCTCGACGTGACTCGTCACCATTGGAGTCGACTAGACAAAACTCTTTCGACACGATGCTTCATCGCCCGATTCTGCCGATTCGACGACCCGACTCTGTGGATCGGATCGACTCGACTCATCATAGTTCGGGACGTCACTCGTCACCTTGAACTTTTAAACCTAACTCACACTCCAATCGACTTCGCTCAACATTCTCGACGTGACTCGTCACAACGAGTCGACCAGACACAAATTTTTCGACACGACGCTTCATCGCGTGACTTACCGACCCGACTCGACTCTCAGGGATCGACTTCGACTCATCGACTCGACACAACTTCTAAGTCACTTTCAACTTGACTTTCAACTACGATCACACCCTCCGACTGAATTTCCTCGACGTGACATCGTCACCATTGAGTTTCCACTAGAAAAAACTTTTCGACATGACGTTCATCGCTCGACTTACGCTCCACTCGACCGATTCTGCCGGATCACTCGACTCCTGACTCATCGTAGTTCGACGCCACTCGCCAAATTTCGACCTTCAACTTGACTACACTCCGGTCGACTCCGTTCGACTTTCCTCGACGTGACTAATCACCATTCGAGTCGTCTAGACACAACTTTTCGCAACACGACGCTTCACCGCCTGAATCTGCTCGACTCGACCCGACTCGGTTGGACTCGGCTCATTGCAACTCGACGTCACTCTACTCAGCTCGACTTTCAACCTGACTACACTCCAATCGACTCCGCTTGACTTTCCCGATGTGACTCATCACATTGGAGCCGACTAGACCCAACTTTTCTCGACACGACGCTTCATCGCGTGACTGTGCTCGACTCAACTCATCTTAGTTCGACACCACTCTGCCTAGCTCGACTTTCAACTTGACTACATTTCGGTGGACTCCGCTCGACTTTCCTGGACGTGCCTCGTGACCATTGGAGTAAACTAGACACAACTTTTCTCGACACAACCCTTCATCTCCTGACTCTATTCGACTCGAATTCAATTGGATCGACTCGACTCGATCGACTCATCGTAGTCACATCTAACTCTACTCGCCGACTTTTACCATGACCACACTCCGATTAATCCGCTTCGTCGACGCTTTTGGACCGTCACCATTGGAGTTGACTAGACAAAACTTTTCTAACACGACGATCGATCGCTCGACTGATTAGGATCATCGACAATCGACCGACGACTCGTTAGACTCGGATCGGAACAGAACTCGACACACACATCCGGTGGACCTGCTCGAATCGCTCGACGTGACTCCTCACCATCGGGAGTTTCGACAAACTCTTAGTCGACTCGACGCTTTCTCCCGACTCGACTCAAATTCGAATCCGATTCGCCGTATCTACTTGGCTATCGACTTCATCGCAGCTCGACGCCACTCGTCACTTCGACCTTCAACTCGATCACACTCAATGACTCCGCTCGAATTTCCTCGACGTCGACTCTTCACCACGGAGTCGAGAGACACAACTATTCTCGATACGAATTTTCATCGCCCGGACAATGCCCGACTCGACCCGACTTCCAATGATCGACTCGACTCATTGCAACTCGACGCCACTCTACTCAGGTCGACTTTCAACCTAACTACACTCCAATCGACGACGCTGGACTTTCCTCGACGTGACTCTTCACCATTGGAACCGACTAGGACATAACTTTTTCACCTTCATAACGACTTCATCGTCGGATCGTGTTTCGACTTTGCCGGACTCGAACTTCGACGACTCGACTCATCGAGCTTCGACACAACCCTTTCCTTTCTCACATTCAACTTAATACATTTTTGTCGACTCCACCGACTTTTTCTCGGACGCGACCGGTCACCATTGGACTAAACTAGACATAGTTTTTCTTGACACGACCCTTCATCGCCTAACTCTTTTCGACTCGACCCGAATCCGGACCGATCGACGACTCCGACTTCATCATCGCGCAGTCACTCCAACTCGTCACTCGACCTTCACCTTGACTCAGACTGGCCAACCCTCGACTTTCTCGACGTGAATCGTCACCATTGAGTCGACTAGACACAACTTTTCTCGACACGACGCTTGATCGCCGACTCTTATTTGACACGACCCGACTTATCGGGATCGTTCGGGACTCGACTCATCGCACCGACTCCCTCGCGTCGAATCGCCACGACACGATCAATCGACTCCGACTTTCCGAGTTGACTCGCTTTCCCGGACAAATCGACACAACTTTCGCGCCAACACGAATTCAACTCGACTCATCGCCCGACTCACACATCCACCAACGCAACTCGCCAGCTCGACTTTCAACTTCACTACACGCCTGCGCCGACTCCGCTCGATTTTCTCGACGGACTCGTCACCGTTGGAGTCGAAAAAGACAAAATCCTTTCACACGACGTTCATCGTCGATTTTGCCGCTTACCGACCACCCGACGATCTACCGGATCGACCTCGACTCATCGTCAAGTCACTTTGCTCGGCCTGGAACCCGACTACACCCAACGACTCCGTCCACTTTCATGTGACTCGTCACCATTGGAGCCGACTAGACACAACTTTTTTTCGACACGCGCCAATCGCGTGACACATCTACCACTTATTGGACATGACTCGACTCATCGCAGCCTCGACGCAACTCGCCCAGCTCGACTTCAACTTGACTACACTCGATCGACTCCGCTGACTTTCCCGACGTGACTCGTCACCGTTGAGCGAGTAGAAAAAAACTTTGCTCGACACGACGCTTCATCGCCCGACTTCGCTCCACTCGACCCTACTCGGATCAACTCACTCGCCGACTCATGGTAGTTCGACGCCACTCGCTCAACGACCTTCAACTTCGACTACACTCCAACCGAATCCGCCGACTTTTCCTCGGATGTGACTAATCACCATTGAGTCGACTAGACAACTTTTCGCAACACGACGCTTCACCGCCGAACTTCGACTCGACCCGACTCCCGGGGACTTGGCTCATCGACCGACTCAACCGACGTCACCTCGATTCAAATTTCGACTTTCAACTGAGTCGACTACACCCAATCGACACGACCTTTCCCGATTTTCTTCACTTCGACCATCGAGCCGACTAGACCCAACTTTTTCGACACGACGCTTCATCGCGTGATCTTTGCTTTACTACCGATCTTAGTTCGACACAACCGCACAGGAGTCGATCTTAAACTTGACTACATTTCGTGGACCTCAGCCTGACTTTCCCGGACGTGCCTCAGACCATTAGAGTAAACTAGACACAACTTTTTCTAATAATAACCCCTTCATCTCCCCGACTCTATTCGACTCTCGACCCAACTCGGGACTCGACTCAACTCCGACTGGACCATCAGTCGAATTCCAACTCAAGTCAAATCTCACTTTTACCATGACTACACTCGCCAACTCCGCCTCGATTATTGACGTGGACTCGTCACCATTGGAGTCGACTAGACAAAACTTTTCTTACCCGATGATTGGATCACGACTCTACTCGACACCTAATTCGACTTTATTTGACTTGACCGGACAGACTCGACACCACTCGACTTCGATTCGAATCGACTCGTCACCATTAAGTCGCACTAAAACTTTTCGACACGAGTCGACGCTCGAGTTTTCCGAATCGACCCAACTTGGTCATCGATGGATTCGATTCATCACGCTCGATCCCCACTCGTCGCCTTGACCTTCAACTCTGACTGACTATAACGGTCGACTCCGCCGGATTTCATCGACGTGATTCACCATTGGAGTCGACAGACACAACTTTTCGACACGACGCTTCATCGGCTGAAATCCGTCACCCGACCCGACTTGGCTGGATCGACTTGGCAACTCGACGACCACATCCCCGTCAGTCGACTCCTCAACTTGACGCACTCAATCGAAACTGGACTTTTTCGACGTGACCGGTCACCATTAGAGTCGACTAGACAAATCTTTCTCGACAACGCTTCATCGTGGATCGTGTCGATTCCACCTAACTCGGCCGATCGACCTCTCACTCATCGCAGTTCGATGCCACCCCGCTTCAACTTGACATTCAACTTTAATACATTTCCCGTCGATCTCCGCTCGACATTCCTTGACGGGAATCGTCACCGAGACGAAACTAGACACAACTTCTTTCGACATCACGTCATCACCGACTTATTTCGATGAGCTCCGAATCGCTGACTCGACTTCGACTCTACCATCGCAGTTTGACCCAACTCGCTTTAGCTCGATTTCACTCGACTAGACCGGCCGATCTGCCACTTTCTCGACGTGACTCGTCACCATTGGAGTCGATCGACACAACTTTTTCTCGACATCGACGACGATCATTTCGACTTCTACCGACACGACCCAACTCGGTCGATCGGATCGACTTTCAATCCACTCGACTTCGATCAATCGCCACAACACGACAAATCAACCGTGCTCGCTAGCGAGTCGACTTGAGCTCCGCGATCGACCTTCAACTTCGCCCAACACGAACTAACTCGACTCATCGCAACCAACGCCACTCGCTTCTCACTGCCTTTCAACTTGACTCATCACCATTGGAGTCGAATAGACAACACTTGTGTCGACACGACGCTTCATTGCCTGACTCTGCTCGAATTGACTCGACTCGATTCGGTTCACCGCAGTTCGACACCACTTTGCCTAGCTCGAGTTTCAACTTGACTACACTGTCGACCCACTGACCAACTTTTTCGACGCGACTCGTCACCATTGGAGTCGATCAGGACACATTGAGCTTTTCGACAAAACGCTTCATCGATCGTGATCTTACACTCATTGCCCGACTGGCCGGACTTGACTGATCATCGCAGCTTCGATCAACTCGTCAATTCGACATTTCAACTTTGACTACACTCCGTCAACTCCGCTCGACTTTCGTCGACGTGACTCGTGACCATTGGAGTCGACTAGACAAAACTTTTCTTAACACGACGATTGATCGCCTGACTCTACTCGACACGACCCGACTCATCGGCCGACTCATCGGATTCGGACAGACTCGACACCACTCGACTTGACGTTCCCTCCAATCGCACTCCATGATTAAACGGACTTGTCACCATTGAGTCGACTCGAAACTTTCTCGATGATCGATCGCCGATTCGTCGAACACCCGACGTTGGACTTGCGACTCATCGCAGCTTCGACGCCACTTCTCGCCCACTTTCAACTTGACTACACCACGGTCGACTCCGCTCGAATTTCTTCGACGTCACTCTTCACCATTGGATTCGTCTAGACACAACTTTTCTCGATACGACGCTTCATCGCCTGAATCTGCCCGACTCGACCCGACTCGGCTGGACTCGACTCATTGCAACTCGACCCCACTCTACTCAGGTCGACTTTCGACCTAACTACACTCCAATCGACGACACTGGACTTTCCTCGACATGACTCTTCACCATTGGAACCGACTAGACATAACTTTTCTCGACACAATGCTTCATCGCGTGACTGTGCTCGACTCCACCCGACTCGGTCGTACTCGACTCGACTCATCGCAGTTCGACACAACTCTGCCCAGCTCGACATTCAACTTTAATACATTTCGGTCGACTTCACTCGACTTTCCTGGACGTGACTCGTCACCGTTGGACTAAACTAGACACAGCTTTTCTCGACACGACCCTTCATCGCCTGACTCTATTCGACTCGACCCGAATCTCCTGGACTCGACTCGGCTCGACTCTACTCATCGCAGTTCGACCCAACTCGCCACCGGGATTTTCACCTTGATTTAGACCGTCGACTTTTGCCGACTTTCCTCGACGTGACTCGTCACCATTGGAGTCGACTAGACAAAACTTTTCTCGACACAACGATTGATCGCCTGACTCTACTCGACACGACCCGACTCTACCGGGATTGAATGGATCAACTTCGACCCACTCGATCTTTAATCGCCACGACACGGACAATTGTGCCGACATGAGTCGACCACATTTTGTCGATCAGACCAAACTCTTTCGCCGTAACACGAACTAACTCGATCATCGCACATTAAGCTGGACGATTTGGCCTCTTGACTTCAACTTGACCACGCTGGCCGACTTGACCACTCGGTCGCCGACTTTCTTTCGACGTGACTCGGGTCACCATTGGGAGTCGACTAGACAAAATCCTTTTCTCAACACGATGCTTCATCGCCCGATTCCCTTGATTCGACCACCCGATCACCGGATCGACTCGATCATCATAGGGCAGTTCAAGTCACTCGCTCACCTTGTTTTTAAACCTAACTACACTCCGCCGATCATTCTCTCGACGTGGACTCGTCACAATTGAGCCGACTGCATATAAATTTTTCTCGACACGACGTCATCGCGTGACTTACGGGATCCGACACCCGACTTTACGGATCGATTTGATTTATCGCAGTCGACACAACTCACTCTACTTTTTAACTTGACTACACTACGATCGACTCCGCTGACTTTCCCTCGACGTGACTCGTCACCATTGGAGTCGACCAGAAAACTTTTCTCGACATGACGCCATCGCCCGATCGCCCACTCGACCCTACTCACTGATCAACTCCGACTCGCCGACCATGGTAGTTCGACGCCACCGCCTCAACGACCTTCAACTTGACTACCCTGATCGACTTGATCTTCCTTTCGTGTGACTAATCACCATTCGAGTGCCTAGACACAACTTTCGCAACACGACGCTCACCGCCTGGACCGGCGGGACTGACCCGACTCTGTTGGACGACTCTCATCGCAGAACTCGACTCCTCACCTCACTTCGACTTTCAACCTGACTACACTCCAATCGACTCCGCTTGACTTTCCCCGACGTCACTCGTCACCATTGGAGCCGACTAGACCCAACTTTTCTCGACACGACGCTTCATCGCGTGACTGTGCTCGACTCAACTCATCTTAGTTCGACACCACTCTGCCTAGCTCGACTTTCAACTTGACTACATTTCGGTGGACTCCGCTCGACTTTCCTAGGACGTGCCTCGTGACCATTGGAGTAAACTAGACACAACTTTTCTCGACACAACCCTTCATCTCCTGACTCTATTCGACTCGACCCAAATCTGCTGGACTCGACTCGACTCGACTCGACTCATCGCAGTTCGACCCAACTCTACTCAGCTCGACTTTTACCATGACTACACTCTGTCAACTCCGCTCGACTTTCGTCGACGTGACTCGTCACCATTGGAGTTGACTAGACAAAACTTTTCTTAACACGACGATTGATCGCCTGACTCTACTCGACACGACCCGACTCATTAGACCGACCGGACAGACTCGACACCACCGACTCGACCATCAACCGCACGATGATTAACCGTGCCCGACATGAGTCGACTCGAGTTTTCCCGGATCGACTCAAATTCGCTCAACACGACGCTGACTGCCGACTCGACTCACTCAGCTCGACGCCACTCCTAGCTTCGACGCTTCCACTTTCTCAACTTGACTACACCACTCTGCCGACTCCGCGTCGACCTCCTCGACGTCACTCTTCACCATTGGATTCGTCTAGACACAACTATTCTCGATACGACTCTTCATCGCCTCAATCTGCCCGACTCGACCCGACTCGGCTGGACTCGACTCATTGCAACTCGACGCCACTCTACTCAGGTCGACTTTCAACCTAACTACACTCCAATCGACGACGCTGGACTTTCCTCGACGTGACTCTTCACCATTGGAACCGACTACACATAACTTTTCTCGACACAACGCTTCATCGCGTGACTGTGCTCGACTCCACCCGACCCGGACTGACGACCGACTCATCGTAGCTCGACACAACTCCCACTCTAAATCGACATTCAACCCACACACATTTTGGTCGACTCCACTCGACTTTCCTGGACGTGACTCGTCACCATTGGACTAAACTAGACATAGCTTTTCTTGACACGACCCTTCATCGCCTAACTCTTTTCGACTCGACCCGAATTCCGGACTCGACTCGCTCGACTTCCATCATCGCATTGACTCCAACGTCGCCCGACCTTCACCTTGACTCAGACCCTGGCCGACCCGCCGACTTCGACGTGAATCGTCACCATTGGAGTCGACTAGACACAACTTTTCTCGACACGAAACTTCATCGACTCGACTCTTCCACTTACCCCACCCGACTCCTTGACTGACCGGATCGGGACTCAACTCGACTTCACTCGACTTCGCTCGAATCGCCACGACACGATTAAACTGTGCTCGACATGAGTCGACTCCAAACTTTTTCGATTCGACTCCAACTTCGCCTCAACACGGACTAACTCGACTCATTCGCGAGTCAACGCCACTCGTCAGCATCGTTTCAACCTCGACCACGCGACTTGGCCGACTCCGCTCGACTTTCCTCGACGTGACTCGTCACCGTTGGAGTCGACTAGACAAAACTTTTCTCGACACGATGCTTCATCGCCTGACACTGCTCGACTCGACCCGACTCAGCTGGATCGACTCGACTCATGGCAGTTCGAAGTCACTTTGCTCGGCTCGTTTTTAAACCTGACTACACTCCAGTCGACTCCGCTGTAATTTCCTCGATGTGACTCGTCACCATTGGAGCCGACCAGACACAACTTTTTTCGACACGACGCTTCATCGCGTGACTCGGCTCGACCCGACCCGACTCACGGACATGACTCGACTCATCGCAGTCGACGCAACTCGGGCCTTCCTCGACTTTCAACTTGACTGCACTTCGCATCGACTCCGCTTGACTTTCCTCGACGTGACTCGTCACGATTGGAGTCGAGTAGAAAAAACTATTCTCGACATGACGCTTCATCGCCTGACTCTGCTCCACTCGACCCTACTCGGCTGGATCAACTTCACTCGGCTCGACTCATGGTAGTTCGACGCCACTCTGCTCAGCTCGACCTTCAACTTGACTACACTCCGGTCGAATCCGCTCGACTTTCCTCGACGTGACTAATCACCATTCGAGTCGTCTAGACACAACTTTTCGCAACACGACGCTTCACCGCCTGAGTCTGCTCGACTCGACCCGACTCCGTCGGGACTGACCCTGGCCATTGCAACTCGACGCCACCTACTCAAATACTTTCAACCCGACTACACTCCAATCGACCCATTGACTTTTCCCCGACGTCACCACCACCATTGAGCCGATCAGGACCCAACTTTTCTCGACACGACGCTTCATCGCGTGACTGTGCTCGACTCGACTCATCTTAGTTCGACACAACTCTGCCTAGCTCGACTTTAAACTTGACTACATTTCGGTGGACTCCGCTCGACTTTCCTGGACGTGCCTCGTGACCATTAGAGTAAACTAGACACAACTTTTCTCGACACAACCCTTCATCTCCTGACTCTATTCGACTCGACCCAAATCTGCTGGACTCGACTCAACTCGACTCGACTCATCGCAGTTCGACCCAACTCTACTCAGCTCGACTTTTACCATGACTACACTCAGTCAACTCCGCTCGACTTTCGTCGACGTGACTCGTCACCATTGGAGTCGACTAGACAAAACTTTTCTTAACACGATGATTGATCGCCTGACTCTACTCGACACGACCCGACTCGGCTGGACTTGACTGGACAGGACTCGACACCACTCGACTTCGTTCGAATCGCACGACACGATTAAACTGTGCTCGACATGAGTCGACTCGAGTTTTCCCGAATCGACTCAAATTCGCTCAACACGACGTGACTCGATTCATCGCAGTTCGACGCCACTCTGCTCAGCTTCACTTTCAACTTGACTATATAACGGTCGACTCCGCTTGAATTTCCTCGACGTGACTCGTCACCATTGGATTCGTCTAGACACAACTTTTCTCGATACGATGCTTCATCGCTGAAAATCTGCTCGACTCGACCCGACTCGGCTGGACTCGACTCATTGCAACTCGACGCCACTCTACTCAGGTCGACTTTCAACTTGACTACACTCCAATCGACGACGCTGGACTTTCCTCGACGTGACTCGTCACTATTGGAACCGACTAGACATATCTTTTCTCGACACAACGCTTCATCGCGTGACTGTGCTCGACTCCACCCGACTCGGTCGGACTCGACTCGACTCATCGCAGTTCGACACAACTCTGCCCAGCTCGACATTCAACTTTAATACATTTCGGTCGACTCCACTCGACTTTCCTGGACGTGAATCGTCACCATTGGACTAAACTAGACACAACTTTTCTCGACACGACCCTTCATCGCCTGACTCTATTCGACTTGACCCGAATCTGCTGGACTCGACTCGGCTCGACTCTACTCATCGCAGTTTGACCCAACTCTGCTTAGCTCGACTTTCACCTTGACTAGACTCCGGTCGACTCTGCTCGACTTTCCTCGACGTGACTCGTCACCATTGGAGTCGACTGGACACAACTTTTCTCAACACGACGATTGATCGCCTGACTCGCTACGACACGACCCAACCTTTGGCCGACCGGATCGGACTAACTCGACTCCACTCGACTCCTTCGACGCCACAACACGATTAAATCCAGGTCGGCATCGAGCCGACTCAACCTCACTGTATCGACTCAACTTCGCCCAACACGAACTAACTCGACTCATCGCAATTCAACGCCACTCTGCTCAGCTCGTCTTTCAACTTGACTCATCACCATTGGAGTCGAATAGACAACACTTGTGTCGACACGACGCTTCATTGCCTGACTCTGCTCGAATTGACTCGACTCGATTCGGTTCACCGCAGTTCGACACCACTTTGCCTAGCTCGAGTTTCAACTTGACTACACTCTGGTCGACTCCACTCGACTTTCCTCGACGTGACTCGTCACCATTGGAGTCGACTAGACAAAACTTTTCTCGACACAATGCTTCATCGTCGACTCGTCGACTCGACCCGATCACCTGGATCGACTTTCGACTCATCGTATTCGAAGTCGCTCCGCCACCAAATCGATTTTCAACCTGACCACTCAAGTCGACTCCGCTGTAATTTCCTCGACGAGACTCGTCACCATTGGAGCCGACCAGACACAACTTTTCTCGACACGACGCTTCATCGCGTGACTCTGCTCGACCTGACCCGACTCGGTCGAACTCGACTCGACTCATCGCAGTTCGACGCAACTTTACCCAGCTCGACTTTCAACTTGACTACACTACGATCGACTCCGCTTGACTTTCCTCGACGTGACTCGTCACCATTGGAGTCGACTAGAAAAAACTTTTCTCGACATGACGCTTCATCACCACTGCCCCACCTCGACCCTACTCTCTACCGGATCAACACCCGACTCATGGTAGTTCGACGCCACCTGCCCGGGCCTCGACTCAACTTGACCACCCGGCCGACCCGCTCGACCTCTCGACGTGACTCGTCACCATTGGGAGGCGACTAGACAAAACTTTTCGACACGATGCTTCATCGCTTTGACCAGCTTGATTCGAACCGACTCCTGGATCGACTGCTCGATTTCGACTCATCGCAGACGATGCCACACCCTAAGCTCGACATTCAACTTGGAATACACTCCGACTCGCCGATCGACGTTGACGTGACTCGTCACCATTGGAGTCAACTAGACACTACTTTTCTCGACACGACCCTTCATCGCTTGACTCTATTCGACTCGACCCGACTGGACTCGACTCATCGTAGCTCGACTCCACTCATCCCGGCTTCGACCAACTCGCAATCGCCTCGACTTTCACGACGTGACTACACTCCAAGACGACTCCGCCGACTTCTTCGGACGTGACTCGACGAAGATTGGAGTTGACTCGACGTAACTTTTCTCGACCCGACGATGATTGATCGCCGACTCCCGCTACTCGACAAGACCCAACTCGACCGGAGTCGACTCCACTCGACTTCGCACTTCGACCGCCACCTTTCGCACGATTAAATCGGACCGACATCGCCGGACTGAGATTTCCTATCGAGTCCACTTCGCTTCGACACGACTTGACTTGATTCATCGACATGACTCTTCCCCATTGGAGTCGCCAGACACAAACTCACGACACGACGTCACCGCTCGATCTCCACTCGACCGACTCGCCCGCTGACTCGCTCATTGTAACCTCGACCCACTTACTCCGCTCGACCTTCAACCCGACTTCACTCCAATCGACCCGCTGACTTTCCTCGACGTCACCATCACCATTGAGCCGACTAGACCCAATCTTTTTATCGACACGACGCTTCATCGCGTGACCGAGCCGCCGGTCGACCATCCGCCGACTTTCAACCCTGACTCCACTTCGGTCGACGACTCGATTCCCTCGACGTGACTCTCCGTTACCATCGGGAATCGACTAGAAAAACTTCTTTCTCGACACATACTTCATCGCTGACTGCTCGACTCGACCCGACTTCTGCCGGATCGACTTAGCTCGACTGACTCATCAGCCGACGTCACTTTTCTTAGCTCGACCTTCAACCCGACTACACTCCGTCCACCCGATGGAATTTCTCGACGTGACTCGTCACCATTGGAGTGACTAGACACAACTTTTCTCGACACGATGCTTCATCGCGTGATTCTCGCCGACTTCGACCCGACTCGACGGATCGACTCGACTCATCGCGCAGCTCGACGCAACCGCCGTTTCCGACCTTCAACTTGACTACACTCCCCGACTCCGCCGGAATTTCCTTGACGTGACTAGTCACCAAAGAGCCGACTAGACAAACTTTTTTCGACAGATGCTTCATCGCCCGATTCTCTCGACTTGACTCATCCCAGCTTCGACGCCACTCGCCCTGTCACCAACTTTCAACCCGACTACACCTCCGCCGACTCCGCCGACTCTTCCTCAACGTGACTCGTCACCATTGGAGTCGACCAGACACAACGTTCTCGACACGACGCTTCATGGCCTGAGTTTGCCCGACCTGACTCGACTCATCGCAGTTCGACGCCACTTTGCTCAACTCGACATTAAACTTGGCTATACTCCGATCGACACTGGTCAGCTTTCCTCGACGCGACTCGTCACCATTGGAGTTGACTAGACAAAACTTTTCTCGACACGACCCTTCCTCGACCCGGCTCTGCTGGACTCGTCTCGGCTCGACTCGACTCATCATAGTTCGACGCCACTCATCTCAGCTCGACTTTCAACTTGACTACATCACCATTAGAGTCGTCTAGACACAACTTTTCTCGACACGATGCTTCATCGTCTGACACTTCTCGACTCGACACGACTCAGCAGGATCAACACGGCTCGACTCAACTCATCGCAGGTCGACGCCACTCTGCTCAGCATGACCTTCAACTTGAAAACACTCTGGTCGACTCCGCTCGACTTTCCTGGACGTGACTCGTCACCATTGGAGTCGCATAGACACAAGTTTTCTCGACCCGATGCTTCATCGCCTGACTCTACTGGACCCGACCCGACTCGGCGTCATCGACTCAGCTCGACTCGACTCATTTCAGTTCGACGTCATCATTAACTCGATTTCTTTCAACCCGACTACCAAGACGACCCGACTTTCTCATCGACTCGTCACAATTTGAGTCGACTAGACACAAATTCTTTACGACACGACGCTTCATCGCGTGACTCGCTAGACTCGACTCCACTTTCCGACTCGACTCAACTCATCCTTGTTCGACGCAACTCTTCCTACCGACTTTCAACTTGACTACAGCCGGCCGACTCCGCCGACTCTTCCTCGACGTGACTCCTCACCATTGGAGTCGACTCAGAAAACTTTTCGACACGACGCTTCATCGCCCGACTCGCTCCACTCGACCCGACTCAGCTCGGCTCGACTCATCGTAGTTCGACGCCACTCGCTCCAGCTCGACCTTCAACTTGACTACACTCCGGTCGACTCCGCTTGACTTTCCTCGACGTGACTCGTCACCATTGGAGTCCACTAGGGAAAACATTTCTTGACATGATGCTTCATCGCCTGACTCTGCTTGATTCGACCTGACTCGGTTGGATCGACTCGGCTCGGCTCGAGTCATCGCAGTTCGACGCCACTCTGCTCAGCTCGACCTTCAACTTGACAACACATTGGTCGACTCCGCTCGACATTCCTGGACCTAACGCGTGACCATTGGAGTCGACTAGAAACAACTTTTCTCGACACGACCCTTCATCGCCTGACTCTATTCGACTCTACCCGACTTTGCTAGACTCGACTCCACTCATCACAAGGCCGACCCATCTCTCGTCAAATGACCACCTGACTCCACCCTCGACTCCGCTCGATCTCTTCTCGACGCGACTGCCACCATTGAGTCGACTAGACACAACTTTTTCGACACGACGATTGATCGCCTGACTCTACTCGACACGACCCGACTCGGCTGGATTGGACTCGACTCGACTCGAGTTTTCCCGAATCGACTCAACTTCGCTCACCATGACGTGATCGGGACTATCATAGCTTGACGCCACTCGTCAATTCGACCAACTTGACTCACACTACGGCCGACGATCGAATTTCTCGACGACTCGCCACCATTGGAGTCGACTAGACAAACTTTTCGACACGATGCTCATCGCCTCGATCAAGCCGACTCTAATCTCGACTCGGTCGACCGGATCGACTCGATCGACTCCACTCCGACGCTTAATCGCCACGACGCGACAAACCGTGCCCGCATGAGTCGACTCGAATTTTCCCGGATTGACTCAACTTCGCTCAACACGACGTGACTCGACTCATTGCAGTTCGACGCACCCACACCCCGACTTTCAACTTGATCACACACTACTTCGCCGACTCCCCGACTTTCCCTCGATCGTGACTCGCCACCATTGAGTCCCACCTCGTACACCACTTTTTCTCGATACGCACTTCATCGCCGTCTTTGCTCGATCGACCCGACTGGGCTTGACCCGAGCTATTGCAACTCGACGCCACCACCACCCGACTTTCAACTCCGACTACACTCCAATCGACCAGACTTTGCCTGACGTGACTCGTCACCATTGGAGCCGACTAGACAAAAATTTTCTTGACACGACCCTTCATTGCCAGACTGTGCTCGACTCAACCCAACTCGGTCGGACTCAACTCGACTCATCGCAGTTCGACGCAACTCTGCCCAGCTCGTCTTTCAACTTGACTACACTTTTGTCGACTCCGCTCGACTTTCCTCGACATGACTCGTCACCATTGGAGTCGACTAGACACAACTTTTCTCGACACGATGCTTCA
This sequence comes from Canavalia ensiformis, assembly GCA_026541065.1. Taxonomy (NCBI): domain Eukaryota; kingdom Viridiplantae; phylum Streptophyta; class Magnoliopsida; order Fabales; family Fabaceae; genus Canavalia; species Canavalia ensiformis. The sequence goes on along the minus strand of JAMKYM010000330.1, from coordinate 131,087 downwards.
TCACCTGAGTCTGCTTGACTCGACCCGACTTGACTGGATCGACTCGGCTCAACTGGATTCATCGCAGATCGACATCACTCTGCTCAGCTCGACTTTCAACCTGACTACACTCTAGTCGACTCCGCTGGAATTTCCTCGACGTAACTCGTCACCATTGGAAAAACAGACATGCTTGCATAATCCAAATCTTCGTAAGCCGTATTTGAATTAGCAAGACGGGATTAAAACATCGTAATGAAGAGAATGCTACTTCCCCGTATTAGAACTCCGTTTGCACAACCGAGGAAAATAAATAAAACAGACGTTTTGGAAAAAGGAAGAATTTTTAGAAAACCAGACGCATGCATAATCCAAATCGTCGTAAGCCGTATTTGAATTAGCACGGATTAAAACACGTAATAGTAGAGAACGCTACTTGCCCGTATTAGAACCCGTTTGCACAATCTGAAGAAAATAAATAAAACAGATGTTTTGGAAAAAGGAAGAATTTTTAGAAAAAACAGACGTGCTTGCATAATCCAAATCTTCGTAAGCCGTATTTGAATTCAGCACTTTAGATTAAAACACGTAATGCTAGGGAGAACGCTACTTGCCCGTATTAGAACCCGTTTGCACAATCCGAGAAAATAAATAAAACACGCTTTGGAAAAAGGAAGAATTTTTAGAAAACTGCACGTGCTTGCATAATCCAAATCGTCGTAAGTCGTATTTGAATTAGCACGGATTAAAACACGTAATGAGAGAACGCTACTTGCCCGTATTAGAACCCGCTTTGCACAATCTGAAGAAAATAAATAAAATAGACGTTTTAAAAAAGGAAGAATTTTTAGAAAAAAAATAGACGTGCATAATCCAAATCTTCGAAGTCCGTATTTGAATTAGCACGATTAAAACACGTAACAAGAGAGAACGCTACTTGCCCGTATTAGAACCCGTTTGCAATAATTCGAGAAAAATGAATAAAACATGTTTTGGAAAAAAGAAGAATTTTTAAAAAAATAGATAAAGCAGCATAATCCAAATCGTCGTAGCCATATTTGAATTAGCACTGGATTAAAACACGTAATAAGAGAGAACGCTACTTGCCCGTACGTAACCAGTTCACACAATCTCGAGAAAAATAAATAAAACAATCGTTTTGGAAAAAGAAGAATTTTTTTTGAAAAAAATAGACGCGTGCTTGCATAATCCAAATCGTCGTAGTCGTATTTGAATTAACACTGGATTAAAACACGTAATGTAAGAGAACACTACTTGGCTGTATTAGAACCCGTTTGCAATAACTGAGGAAAACAAATAAAAAACAGAAGTTTTGGAAAAGGAAGAATTTTTAAAAAAACAGACATGCTTGCATAATCCAAATCTTCGTAATTTGAATTTGCACGGATTAAAAACACTTAACAAGAGAGAACGCTATTTCGTAAGAAGCACGACAATCTAAAGAAAATAAATGAAACAGAAAAGGAAGAATTTTTAGAAAAAAACAGACGTGCTTGCATAATCCAAATCTTCAGAACCCAGATTGAATTAGCACCTGATTAAAACACATAATGCAAGAGAGAACGCTACCTTCCCGTATTAGAACCCGTTTGCACAATCTAAGAAAAATAAATAAAACAGACGTTTTAAAAAAAAAAAAATTTTAAAAAAAAGAAACGTTCTTGCATAATCCAAATCGTCGTAAGCCGTATTTGAATTAGCAAGGATTAAAACACGTAATAAAGAGAGAACGCTTACTTGCCCGCATTTCAGAACCTCGCTTGCACAATCAAGAAAATAAATAAAACAGACGCTTTGAAAAAGGAAGAATTTTTAGAAAAAACAGACGTGCTTGCATAATCCAAATCGTCGTAAGTCGATTTGAATTAGCACGGATTAAAACACGTAACAGTAGAGAACACTACTTGCCCGTATTAGAACCCGTTTGCACAATCTGAGGAAAACAAACAAAAAAAAAGTTTTGGAAAAAGGAAGAATTTTTAAAAAAACAGACATGCTTGCATAATCCAAATATTCGTAAGTTGTATTTGAATTCGCACGATTAAAACACGTAATGCAAAGAGAGAACGCCATTTGCCCGCACTAGATCCCGCTTGCAATAACTGAGAAAATAAATAAAACAACGCTTTGGTAAAAGAAGAATTTTTAGAAAAAGTATTGCTTGCATAATCCAAATCGTCAGTAAGCCATATTTGAATTAGCACGGATTAAAACACGAATAATGAGAACGCTCTTGCCCGTATTAGAACACGCTTGCACAACTGAGGAAAATAAATAAAAACACGTTTTGGAAAAAAGAAGAATTTTTAAAAAACACTTGCATAATCCAAATCGTCGTAGTCGATTTGAATTAACACTTAAAACACGTGAATAGAACACTACTTGGCTGTATTAGAACCCGTTTGCAATAACTGAGAAAACAAACAAAAAAATAGAAGTTTTGGAAAAAGGAAGAATTTTTAAAAACAATGTTGCTTGCATAATCCAAATCTTCGTAGTTGTATTTGAATTAGCACGGATCAAAACACGGAAAGAGAGAACGCTACTTGCCCGCACTAGAACCCGCTTTGCACAATCTCGTGAAAATAAATAAAAAACGCTTTGGAAAAAGGAAGAATTTTTAGAAAAAATAGACGTGCTTGCATAATCCAAATCGTCGTAGTCATATTTGAATTTGCACGGATTAAAACATGTAATACAGAGAGAACGCTTACTTGCCCGTATTAGAACCCGCTTTGCACAATCTGAGAAAATAAATAAAACAGATGTTTTGGAAAAAGGAAGAATTTTTAGAAAAAGGGTGACATGCTTGCATAATCCAAATCTTCGTAAGTCGATTTGAATTAGCACGATTAAAACACGTAAAAAGAGAGAACGCTACTTGCCCCGTATTAGAACCAAGTTTGCACAATCTGAGAAAAATAAATAAAATAGACGCTTTGGAAAAAAGAAGAATTTTTTAAAAACAACAGACGTGCTTGCATAATCCAAATTGTCGTAAGCCGTATTTGAATTAGCACGATTAAAACACGTAACAGTAGAGAACACTACTTGCCCGTATTAGAACCCGTTTGCACAACTGAGGAAAACAAATAAAAAACAAGTTTTGGAAAAAGGAAGAATTTTTAGAAAAACAAACATGCTTGCATAATCCAAATCTTCGTAAGTCGCATTTGAATTAGCACGATTAAAACACGTAATAAGAGAGAACGCTACTTGCCCGTATTAGAACCCGTTTGCAACAACTGAGAAAAATAAATAAAACAGACGCTTTTGAAAAAAAGAAGAATTTTTTAAAACAATGTACGTGCTTGCGTAAACCAAATCGTCAGAAGTCGTATTTGAATTAGCACGATTAAAACACGTAACAGCAGAGAACACTACTTGCCCGTATTAGAACCCGTTTGCACAATCTAAGGAAAAACAAATAAAAAAACAAGTTTTGGAAAAAGAAGAATGTTTAGAAAATAGACATGCTTGCATAATCCAAATCTTCGTAAGTCGCATTTGAATTAGCAAGGATTAAAACACGTAATAAGAGAGAACGCTACTTGCCCGTATTAGAACCCGCTTTGCACAATAAAGAAAATAAATAAAATAGACGTTTTGGAAAAGGAAGAATTTTTAGAAAAAAAAAACGTGCTTGCATAATCCAAATCGTCGAAGTCAGATTTGAATTAGCACGCATTAAAACACGTAACAAAGAGAGAACGCTACTTGCCCGTAGAACCCGTTTGCACAATCTCGAGAAAATAAATAAAACAGACGTTTTTGGAAAAAAGAAGAATTTTTAAAAAAAACAGATCGTGCTTGATTAATCCAAATCGTCGTAAGTCGTATTTGAATTAACACGATTAAAACACGTAATAAAGAGAGAACACTACTTGGCTATATTAGAACCCGTTTGCACAATCTGAGGAAAAAAATAAAAAAACGTTTTTGGAAAAAGGAAGAATTTTTAGAAAAGAAATGACGTGCTTGCATAATCCAAATCTTCGTAAGTCAGTTTTTGAATTAGCACCGATTAAAACACGTAAAATTAGAGAACGCTACTTGCCCGTATTAGAACCCGTTTGCACAATCTCGAGAAAAAATAAATAAAATAGACGTTTTGCAAAAAGGAAGAATTTTTAGAAAAATGACGTGCTTGCATAATCCAAATCGTCGTAGTCGTATTTGAATTAGCATGATTAAAACACGAATATTAGAGAACGCTATTTGCCCGTATTAGAACCCGCTTGCACAATCAAGAAAATAAATAAAACAACAGAAATTTTGGAAAAAGGAAGAATTTTTAGAAAAAATAGACGTGTTGCATAATCCAAATCTTCGTAGTCGTATTTGAATTAGCACGATTAAAACACGTGAATGATAGAGAACGCTACTTGCCCGTAATAGAACCCGCTTGCACAATCTGAGAAAATAAATAAAAGAGACGTTTTGGAAAAAAGAAGAATTTTTTAAAAAAATGACGTGCTTGCATAATCCAAATCGTCAGAAGTCGTATTTGAATTAGCACGATTAAAACACGTAACAAGAGAGAACGCTACTTGCCCGTATTAGAACCCGCTTGCACAACTGAGAAAAATAAATAAAAAAAGTTTTGGAAAAAGGAAGAATTTTTAGAAAAAGAGACGGCTTGCATAATCCAAATCTTCGTAAGTCGATTTGAATTAGCACGGATTAAAACACGTAATGAAGAGAAACACTACTTCCCCGTATTAGAACCCGCTTGCACAACTGAGAAAAATAAATAAAATGACGTTTTGGAAAAAGGAAGAATTTTTAGAAAACAGACGTGCTTGCATAATCCAAATCGTCGTAAGTCGATTTGAATTAGCACGATTAAAACACGTAATAGAGAGAACGCTACTTGCCCGTATTAGAACCCGCTTTGCACAACTGAGAAAAACATAAATAAAACAGACGCTTTGGAAAAAGAAAGAATTTTTAAAAAAACGAATTGCTTGCATAATCCAAATCGTCAAGAAGTCGTATTTGAATTAGCACGCATTAAAACACGTAAATAAGAGAGAACGCTACTTGCCCGTATTAGAACCCGTTTGCAACAATCTCGAGAAAAAATAAATAAAACATGTTTTGGAAAAAGGAAGAATTTTTAGAAAAATGACGTGCTTGCATAATCCAAATCGTCGTAAGTCGTATTTGAATTAGCATGGATTAAAACACGTAATAAAGAGAGAACGCTACTTGCCCGTATTAGAACCCGTTTGCACAATCTGAGAAAAATAAATAAAACAGACGTTTAGGAAAAAAGAAGAATTTTTAAAAAAAATGACGTGCTTGCATAATCCAAATCGCCGTAACTCGTATTTGAATTAGCACGATTAAAACACGAAAAAAGAGAGAACACTACTTGCCCGTATTAGAACCCGTTTGCACAATCTGAGAAAAATAAATAAAACAGACGTTTTGGAAAAAAAAAGAATTTTTTAAAAACAACAGACGTGCTTGCATAATCCAAATCGTCGTAAGCCGTATTTGAATTAACACGGATTAAAACACGTAACAGTAGAGAACACTACTTGGCTGTATTAGAACCCGTTTGCACAATCTGAGGAAAACAAATAAAAAAACAGATGTTTTGGAAAAAGGAAGAATTTATAAAAAAACAGACATTCTTGCATAATCCAAATCTTCTTAAGTCGTATTTGAATTTGCACGATTAAAACACGTATCGTAAGAGGAGAACGCTACTTGCCCGCACTAGAACCCGTTTGCACAATCTGAGGAAAATAAATAAAACAGACGTTTTGGAAAAAGGAAGAATTTTTAGAAAAAAAAACAGAAGTGCTTGCATAATCCAAATCTTCGTAAGCCGTATTTGAATTAGCACGGATTAAAACACGTAACACTAGAGAACGCTACTTGCCCGTATTAGAACCCGTTTGCACAATCTGAGAAAAATAAATAAAACAGACGTTTTGGAAAAAAGAAGAATTTTTAAAAAAAAACAGACGTGCTAGCATAATCCAAATCGTCGTAAGCCGTATTTGAATTAGCACGGATTAAAACACGTAACAGTAGAGAACGCTACTTGCCCCGTATTAGAACCCGTTTGCACAATCTGAGAAAAATAAATAAAAAAGATGTTTTGGAAAAAGGAAGAATTTTTATAAAAAAAAAACAGACGTGCTTGCATAATCCAAATCTTCGTAATCCGTATTTGAATTAGCACGGATTAAAACACGTAATCAAGAGAGAACGCTACTTGCCCGTATTAGAACACGTTTGCAATAATCAAGAAAATAAATAAAAAAGATGTTTTGGAAAAAGGAAGAATTTTTAGAAAAAAAGACGTGTTGCATAATCCAAATCTTCGTAGTCGTATTTGAATTAGCACGGATTAAAACACGTAATAAGAGAGAACGCTACTTGCCCGTATTAGAACTCGTTTTGCACAATAACTGAGAAAAAAATAAATAAAGACGCTTTGGAAAAGGAAGAATTTTTAGAAAATGACGTGTTTGCATAATCCAAATCGTCGTAGTCGTATTTGAATTAGCAAGATGGATTAAAACACGTAATAGAGAGAACGCTACTTGCCCGTATTAGAACCCGTTTGCACAATCAAGAAAATAAATAAAAAGACGCTTTCGAAAAAAGGAAGAATTTTTAGAAAAAAAGACGTGCTTGCATAATCCAAATCTTCGTAATCCGTATTTGAATTAGCACGATTAAAAACACGCAATGAGAGAACGCTACTTGCCCGTATTAGAACCCGCTTGCAATAATCTCGAGAAAATAAATAAAACAGACGCTTTGGAAAAAGAAGAATTTTTAAAAAAAAAAAAACAGACGTGCTTGCATAATCCAAATCGTCGTAAGTCGTATTTGAATTAGCAAGGATTAAAACACGTAACAGAGAGAACGCCACTTGCCCGTATTAGAACCCGTTTGCACAATCTGAGTAAAATAAATAAAAACAGATCGTTTTGGAAAAAGGAAGAATTTTTTAAAAAAAATACGTGCTTGCATAATCCAAGTTGTCGTAGTCGATTTTTGAATTAGCACCTGATTAAAAATCACGAATAAGAGAGAATGCTACTTGCCCGAACTAGAACCCGCTTGCACAATCTGAGGAAAATAAATAAAACAGACGTTTTGGAAAAAGGAAGAATTTTTAGAAAAACTGCACGTGCTTGCATAATCCAAATCGTCGTGAAGTCGTATTTGAATTAGCACGATTAAAACACGTAATAACAAGAGAGAACGCTACTTGCCCCGTAATAGAACCCGCTTTGCACAACTGAGAAAAAATAAATAAAACAGACGCTTTGGAAAAAAGAAGAATTTTTTAAAAACAATGACGTGCTTGCATAATCCAAATCGTCGTAAGTCGTATTTGAATTAGCACTGATTAAAACACGTAACAAGAGAGAACACTACTTGCCCGATTAGAACCCGCTTTGCACAATCTGAGGAAAACAAATAAAAAAACAGAATTTTGGAAAAAGGAAGAATTTTAGAAAAATGACGTGCTTGCATAATCCAAATCTTCGTAGTCGATTTGAATTAGCACGGATTAAAACACGTAATAAAGAGAGAACGCTACTTCCCGTATTAGAACCCGCTTGCACAATCTGAGAAAATAAATAAAACAGACGTTTTGGAAAAAGAAGAATTTTTAGAAAACTGACGTTGCTTGCATAATCCAAATCGTCGTAGTCGTATTTGAATTAGCACGATTAAAACACGTAATAAGAGAACGCTACTTGCCCGATTAGAACCCGTTTGCACAACTGAGAAAATAAATAAAAAACAGACGTTTGGAAAAAAGAATAATTTTTAGAAAAAACAGACGTGTTAGCATAATCCAAATCGTCGTAGTCGATTTGAATTAGCAATGATTAAAACACGTAATAGAGAGAACGCTTACTTGCCCGTATTAGAACCCGCTTGCACAATCTGAGAAAATAAATAAAACAGAAATTTTGGAAAAAGGAAGAATTTTTAGAAAAAAACGATGTGCTTGCATAATCCAAATCGTCGTAGTCGTATTTGAATTAGCATGGATTAAAACACGTAATAAGAGAGAACGCTACTTGCCCCGTATTAGAACCCGTTTGCACAATCCGAGAAAAATAAATAAAAAAACAGTTTAGGAAAAAAGAAGAATTTTTAGAAAAACAGACATGGTTTGCATAATCCAAATCTTCGTAGTCGTATTTGAATTAGCACGGATTAAAACACGAAACAGTAGAGAACACTACTTGCCCGTATTAGAACCCGTTTGCACAATCTGAGAAAAATAAATAAAACAGACGTTTTGGAAAAAAAAAGAATTTTTTAAAAACAACAGACGTGCTTGCATAATCCAAATCGCCGAAGTCGATTTGAATTAACACGATTAAAACACGTAAATGTGAGAGAACACTACTTGGCTGTATTAGAACCCGTTTGCACAATCTGAGGAAAACAAATAAAAAAACAGATGTTTTGGAAAAAGGAAGAATTTATAAAAAAACAGACATTCTTGCATAATCCAAATCTTCTTAAGTCGTATTTGAATTTGCACGGATTAAAACACGAATCAGTAGAGAACGCTACTTGCCCGCACTAGAACCCGCTTGCACAACTGAGAAAATAAATAAAACAGACGTTTTGGAAAAGGAAGAATTTTTAGAAAAAAAAACAGAAGTGCTTGCATAATCCAAATCTTCGTAAGCCGTATTTGAATTAGCACGGATTAAAACACGTAACACTAGAGAACGCTACTTGCCCGTATTAGAACCCGTTTGCACAATCAGAAAAATAAATAAAATGACGTTTTGGAAAAAAGAGGAATTTTAAAAAAACAGACGTGCTAGCATAATCTAAATCGTCGTAGTCGTATTTGAATTAGCACGATTAAAACACGTAAATAAAGAGAGAACGCTACTTGCCCCGTATTAGAACCCGCTTGCACAACTGAAAAAATAAATAAAAAAGATGTTTTGGAAAAAGGAAGAATTTTTATAAAAAAATAACAGACGTTCTTGCATAATCCAAATCTTCGTAAGCCGTATTTGAATTAGCACGGATTAAAACACGTATCGTAAGAGAGAACGCTACTTGCCCGTATTAGAACACGTTTGCACAATCTGAAGAAAATAAATAAAAAAGATGTTTTGGAAAAAGGAAGAATTTTTAGAAAAAAAAACAGACGTGCTTGCATAATCCAAATCTTCGTAAGTCTGTATTTGAATTAGCACGATTAAAACACGAATAAAAAAGAGAGAACGCTACTTGCCCGTATTAGAACTCGCTTGCACAACTGAAAAAATAAATAAAACAGACGCTTTGGAAAAAGGAAGAATTTTTAGAATAATGCGTGCTTGCATAATCCAAATCGCCGTAAGTCGTATTTGAATTAGCATGGATTAAAACACGTAAAGAGAGAACGCCATTTGCCCGTATAGAACCCGTTAGCACAATCAAGAAAATAAATAAAAATAGACGCTTTTCAAAAAAGGAAGAATTTTTAGAAAAAAATGATTTGCTTGCATAATCCAAATCTTCGTAACAGTTTTTGAATTAGCACGGATTAAAACACGTAATAAGAGAGAACGCCACTTGCCCGATTAGAACCCGCTTGCACAACTGAGAAAATAAATAAAACAGACGCTTTGGAAAAAGAAGAATTTTTTTAAAAAAAAACAGATTGCTTGCATAATCCAAATCGTCTTAAGTCAGATTTGAATTAGCAAGGATTAAAACACGAATGAGAGAACGCTACTTGCTCCGTATTAGAACCCGCTTTGCAATAATCTGAAAACAAAATAAATAAAATGACGTTTTGGAAAAGGAAGAATTTTTTAAAAAAACAGACGTGCTTGCATAATCCAAGTTGTCGTAAGTCGTATTTGAATTAGCACGATTAAAACACGTGAATAAAGAGAGAATGCTACTTCCCGAACTAGAACCCGCTTTGCAATAATCTGAGGAAAATAAATAAAACAGACGCTTTTGAAAAAGGAAGAATTTTAGAAAAACAGACGCGCTTACGTAATCCAAATCGTCAAAAGTCAGTATTTGAATTAGCACGGATTAAAACACGTAATAAAGAGAGAATGCTACTTCCCGTATTAGAACCCGTTTGCACTATCTGAGGAAAATAAATAAAACAGACATTTTGGAAAAAGGAAGAATTTTTAGAAAACCAGACGTGCTTGCATAATCCAATTCGTCGTAAGCCGTATTTGAATTAGCACGGATTAAAACACCTAACAGTAGAGAACGCTACTTGCCTGTACTAGAACCCGTTTGCACAATCTGAAGAAACTAAATAAAACAGATGTTTTGGAAAAAGGAAGAATTTTTAGGAAAAAAAACAGACGTGCTTGCATAATCCAAATCGTCGTAATCTGTATTTGAATTAGCACGGATTAAAACACGTAATGCGAGAGAACGCTACTTGCCCGTATTAGAACCCGTTTGCACAATCTGAGAAAAATAAATAAAACAGACGTTTTGGAAAAAGGAAGAATTTTTAGAAAAAAAGACGTGCTTGCATAATCCAAATCCTCGTAAGTCAGATTTGAATTAGCACGATTAAAACACGTAATAGAGAGAACGCTACTTGCCCGTATTAGAACCCGTTTGCACAATCTGAAGAAAATAAATAAAATAGACGTTTTCGAAAAAGGAGGAATTTTTAGAAAAAAAAACAGACGTGCTTGCATAATCCAAATCTTCGTAATCTGTATTTGAATTAGCACGGATTAAAACGCGTAACAGTAGAAAACGCTACTTGCCCGTATTAGAACCCGTTTACACAATCTGAGAAAAATAAATAAAACAAACGTTTTGGAAAAAAGAAGAATTTTTAAAAAAAGACAGACGTGCTTGCATAATCCAAATCGTCGTAAGCCATATTTGAATTAGCAAGGATTAAAACACGTAACAGTAGAGAACGCTACTTGCCCGTATTAGAACCCGTTTGCACAATCTGAGTAAAATAAATAAAACTGACGTTTTGGAAAAAAGAAGAATTTTTTAAAAAAAAACAGACGTGCTTGCATAATCCAAATTGTCGTAAGCCGTATTTGAATTAGCACGGATTAAAACACGTAACAGTAGAGAATGCTTCTTCCCGTACTAGAACCCGTTTGCACAATCTGAGGAAAATAAATAAAACAGACGTTTTGGAAAAAGGAAAAATTTTTAGAAAACCAGACGTGCTTACGTAATCCAAATCGTCGTAAGCCATATTTGAATTTGCACGGATTAAAACATGTAACGGTAGAGAACGCTACTTGCCCGTATTAGAACCCGTTTGCACAATCTGAGAAAAATAAATAAAACAGATGTTTTGGAAAAAGGAAGAATTTTTAGAAAAAAAAGCAGACGTGCTTGCATAATCCAAATCTTCGTAAGCCGTATTTGAATTAGCACGGATTAAAACACGTAACAGTAGAGAACGCTACTTGCCCCGTATTAGAACCTGTTTGCACAATCTGAGAAAAATAAATAAAACAGATGTTTTGGAAAAAAGAAGAATTTTTTAAAAACAACAGACGTGCTTGCATAATCCAAATTGTCGTAAGCCGTATTTGAATTAGCACGGATTAAAACACGTAACAGTAGAGAACACTACTTGCCCGTATTAGAACCCGTTTGCACAATCTGAGGAAAACAAATAAAAAAACAGAAGTTTTGGAAAAAGGAAGAATTTTTAGTAAAACAGACATGCTTGCATAATCCAAATCTTCGTAAGCCGTATTTGAATTAGCACGGACTAAAACACGTAACAGTAGAGAACGCTACTTGCCCGTATTAGAACCCGTTTTGCACAACTGAGAAAATAAATAAAAAATAGACGTTTTGGAAAAAAGAAGAATTTTTTTAAAACAACAGACGTGCTTGCATAAACCAAATCGTCGTAAGCCGTATTTGAATTAGCACGGATTAAAACACGTAACAGTAGAGAACACTACTTGCCCGTATTAGAACCCGTTTGCACAATCTAAGGAAAACAAATAAAAAAACAGAAGTTTTGGAGAAAGGAAGAATGTTTAGAAAAATAGACATGCTGGCATAATCCAAATCTTCGTAAGCCGTATTTGAATTAGCAAGGATTACAACACGTAACAGTAGAGAACGCTACTTGCCCGTATTAGAACCCGTTTAACAATCTGAGAAAAATAAATAAAAAAATTACGTTTGGAAATAAGAAGAATTTTTAAAAAAACGACGCATGCTAGCATAATCCAAATCGTCGTAAGTCGTATTTGAATTAGCACCTGATTAAAACACGTAACAAGAGAGAACGCTACTTGCCCGTATCGAACCCGTTTGCACAATCTGAGAAAATAAATAAAACAATGACGTTTGGAAAAAAGAAGAATTTTTAAAAAAAAAACAGACGTGCTTGCATAATCCAAATCGTCGTAAGTCGTATTTGAATTAACACGGATTAAAACACGTAACAGTAGAGAACACTACTTGGCTATATTAGAACCCGTTTGCACAATCTGAGGAAAACAAATAAAAAAACAGACGTTTTGGAAAAAGGAAGAATTTTTAGAAAAAAGAACAGACGTGCTTGCATAATCCAAATCTTCGTAAGCTGTACTTGAATTAGCACGGATTAAAACACGTAACAGTAGAGAACGCTACTTGCCCGTATTAGAACCCGTTTGCACAATCTGAGAAAAATAAATAAAATAGACGTTTTGCAAAAAGGAAGAATTTTTAGAAAAACAGACGTGCTTGCATAATCCAAATCGTCGTAAGCCGTATTTGAATTAGCATGGATTAAAACACGTAACATTAGAGAACGCTACTTGCCCGTATTAGAACTCGTTTGCACAATCTGAAGAAAATAAATAAAACAGACGTTTTCGAAAAAGGAAGAATTTTTAGAAAAAAAAATAGACGTGCTTGCATAATCCAAATCTTCGAAAGCCGTATTTGAATTAGCACGGATTAAAACACGTAACAGTAGAGAACGCTACTTGCCCCGTATTAGAACCCGTTTGCACAATCTGAGAAAAATAAATAAAACAGACGTTTTGGAAAAAAGAAGAATTTTTTAAAAACAACAGACGTGCTTGCATAATCCAAATTGTCGTAAGCCGTATTTGAATTAGCACGGATTAAAACACGTAACAGTAGAGAACACTACTTGCCCGTATTAGAACCCGTTTGCACAATCTGAGGAAAACAAATAAAAAAACAGAAGTTTTGGAAAAAGGAAGAATTTTTAGAAAAACAGACATGCTTGCATAATCCAAATCTTCGTAAGCCGTATTTGAATTAGCACGGATTAAAACACGTAACAGTAGAGAATGCTACTTCCCGTACTAGCACCCGTTTGCACAATCTGAGGAAAATAAATAAAACAGACCTTTTGGAAAAAGGAAGAATTTTTAGAAAACCAGACGTGCTTGCATAATCCAAATCGTCGTAAGCCGTATTTGAATTAGCACGGATTAAAACACGTAACAGTAGAGAACGCTACTTGCCCGTATTAGAACCCGTTTGCACAATCTGAAGAAAATAAATAAAACAGATGTTTTTGAAAAAGGAAGAATTTTTAGAAAAAAAAAACAAACGTGCTTGCATAATCCAAATCTTCGTAAGCCGTATTTGAATTAGCACGGATTAAAACACGTAACAGTAGAGAACGCTACTTGCCCGTATTAGAACCCGTTTGCACAATCTGAGAAACATAAATAAAACAGACGTTTTGGAAAAAAGAAGAATTTTTAAAAAAAAACAGACGTGCTAGCATAATCCAAATCGTCGTAAGCCGTATTTGAATTAGCACAGATTAAAACACGTAATAAAGAGAGAACGCTACTTGCCCGTATTAGAACCCGTTTGCAATAACTGAGAAAAATAAATAAAATTGACATTTTGGAAAAAGGAAGAATTTTTAGAAAAACAGACGTGCTTGCATAATCCAAATCGTCGTAAGCCGTATTTGAATTAGCATGGATTAAAACACGTAACAGTAGAGAACGCTACTTGCCCCGTATTAGAACCCGTTTGCACAATCTGAGAAAAATAAATAAAACAGACGTTTAGGAAAAAAGAAGAATTTTTTAAAAACAACAGACGTGCTTGCATAATCCAAATCGTCGTAAGCCGTATTTGAATTAGCACGGATTAAAACACGAAACAGTAGAGAACACTACTTGCCCGTATTAGAACCCGTTTGCACAATCTCGAGAAAATAAATAAAACGTTTTTTGGAAAAAGAAGAATTTTTTAAAAACAGACGTGCTTGCATAATCCAAATCGTCGTAAGTCGTATTTGAATTAACACGATTAAAAACACGTAATAAAGAGAGAACACTACTTGGCTGTATTAGAACCCGTTTGCACAATCTGAGGAAAACAAATAAAAAAACAGATGTTTTGGAAAAAGGAAGAATTTATAAAAAAACAGACATGCTTGCATAATCCAAATCTTCTTAAGTCGTATTTGAATTTGAACGGATTAAAACACGTATCAGTAGAGAACGCTACTTGCCCGCACTAGAAACCGTTTGCACAATCTGAGGAAAATAAATAAAACAGACGTTTTGGAAAAAGGAAGAATTTTTAGAAAAAAAAACAGAAGTGCTTGCATAATCCAAATCTTCGTAAGCCGTATTTGAATTAGCACGGATTAAAACACGTAACACTAGAGAACGCTACTTGCCTGTATTAGAACCCGTTTGCACAATCTGAGAAAAATAAATAAAACAGACGTTTTGGAAAAAAGTGGAATTTTTAAAAAAAAACAGACGTGCTAGCATAATCTAAATCGTCGTAAGCCGTATTTGAATTAGCACGGATTAAAACACGTAACAGCAGAGAACGCTACTTGCCCCGTATTAGAACCCGTTTGCACAATCTGAGAAAAATAAATAAAAAAGATGTTTTGGAAAAAGGAAGAATTTTTATAAAAAAAAAAACAGACGTGCTTGCATAATCCAAATCTTCGTAATCCGTATTTGAATTAGCACGGATTAAAACACGTAAATGTAGAGAACGCTACTTGCCCGTATTAGAACACGTTTGCACAATCTGAAGAAAATAAATAAAAAAGATGTTTTGGAAAAAGGAAGAATTTTTAGGAAAAAAAACAGACGTGCTTGCATAATCCAAATCGTCGTAAGCTGTATTTGAATTAGCAAGGATTAAAACACGTAACAGTAGAGAACGCTACTTGCCCGTATTAGAACCCGTTTGCACAATCTGAGTAAAATAAATAAAACAGACGTTTTGGAAAAAGGAAGAATTTTTTAAAAAAAAAACAGACGTGCTTGCATAATCCAAGTTGTCGTAAGCCGTATTTGAATTAGCACGGATTAAAACACGTAACAGTAGAGAATGCTACTTCCCGTACTAGAACCCGTTTGCACTATCTGAGGAAAATAAATAAAACATACATTTTGGAAAAAGGAAGAATTTTTAGAAAACCAGACGTGCTTGCATAATCAAATTCGTCGTAAGCCGTATTTGAATTAGCACGGATTAAAACACCTAACAGTAGAGAACGCTACTTGCCTGTATTAGAACCCGTTTGCACAATCTGAAGAAACTAAATAAAACAGATGTTTTGGAAAAAGGAAGAATTTTTAGGAAAAAAAACAGACGTGCTTGCATAATCCAAATCGTCGTAAGCCGTATTTGAATTAGCACGGATTAAAACACGTAACAGTAGAGAACGCTACTTGCCCGTATTAGAACCCGTTTGCACAATCTGAAGAAAATAAATAAAACAGATGTTTTGGAAAAAGGAAGAATTTTTAGAAAAAAAAAACAAACGTGCTTGCATAATCCAAATCTTCGTAAGCCGTATTTGAATTAGCACGGATTAAAACACGTAACAGTAGAGAACGCTACTTGCCCGTATTAGAACCCGTTTGCACAATCTGAGAAACATAAATAAAACAGACGTTTTGGAAAAAAGAAGAATTTTTAAAAAAAAACAGACGTGCTAGCATAATCCAAATCGTCGTAAGCCGTATTTGAATTAGCACAGATTAAAACACGTAACAGTAGAGAACGCTACTTGCCCGTATTAGAACCCGTTTGCACAATCTGAGAAAAATAAATAAAACAGACATTTTGGAAAAAGGAAGAATTTTTAGAAAAACAGACGTGCTTGCATAATCCAAATCGTCGTAAGCCGTATTTGAATTAGCATGGATTAAAACACGTAACAGTAGAGAACGCTACTTGCCCCGTATTAGAACCCGTTTGCACAATCTGAGAAAAATAAATAAAACAGACGTTTAGGAAAAAAGAAGAATTTTTTAAAAACAACAGACGTGCTTGCATAATCCAAATCGTCGTAAGCCGTATTTGAATTAGCACGGATTAAAACACGAAACAGTAGAGAACACTACTTGCCCGTATTAGAACCCGTTTGCACAATCTGAGAAAAATAAATAAAACAGACGTTTTGGAAAAAAGAAGAATTTTTTAAAAACAACAGACGTGCTTGCATAATCCAAATCGTCGTAAGCCGTATTTGAATTAACACGGATTAAAACACGTAACAGTAGAGAACACTACTTGGCTGTATTAGAACCCGTTTGCACAATCTGAGGAAAACAAATAAAAAAACAGATGTTTTGGAAAAAGGAAGAATTTATAAAAAAACAGACGTGCTTGCATAATCCAAATCTTCTTAAGTCGTATTTGAATTTGCACGGATTAAAACACGTATCAGTAGAGAACGCTACTTGCCCGCACTAGAACCCGTTTGCACAATCTGAGGAAAATAAATAAAACAGACGTTTTGGAAAAAGGAAGAATTTTTAGAAAAAAAGCCAGAAGTGCTTGCATAATCCAAATCTTCGTAAGCCGTATTTGAATTAGCACGGATTAAAACACGTAACACTAGAGAACGCTACTTGCCCGTATTAGAACCCGTTTGCACAATCTGAGAAAAATAAATAAAACAGACGTTTTGGAAAAAAGAGGAATTTTTAAAAAAAACAGACGTGCTAGCATAATCTAAATCGTCGTAAGCCGTATTTGAATTAGCACGGATTAAAACACGTAACAGTAGAGAACGCTACTTGCCCCGTATTAGAACCCGTTTGCACAATCTGAGAAAAATAAATAAAAAAGATGTTTTGGAAAAAGGAAGAGATTTTATAAAAAAAAATAGACGTGCTTGCATAATCCAAATCTTCGTAATCCGTATTTGAATTAGCACGGATTAAAACACGTAACAGTAGAGAACGCTACTTGCCCGTATTAGAACACGTTTGCACAAACTGAAGAAAATAAATAAAAAAGATGTTTTGGAAAAAGGAAGAATTTTTAGAAAAAAAAACAGACGTGCTTGCATAATCCAAATCTTCGTAAGCGGTATTTGAATTAGCACGGATTAAAACACGTAACAGTAGAGAACGCTACTTGCCCGTATTAGAACCCGTTTGCACAATCTGAGAAAAATAAATAAAACAGACGTTTTGGAAAAAGGAAGAATTTTTAGAATAACAGACGTGCTTGCATAATCCAAATCGTCGTAAGCCGTATTTGAATTAGCATGGATTAAAACACGTAACAGTAGAGAACGCTACTTGCCCGTATTAGAACCCGTTAGCACAATCTGAAGAAAATAAATAAAATAGACGTTTTCAAAAAAGGAAGAATTTTTAGAAAAAAAAACAGACGTGCTTGCATAATCCAAATCTTCGTAATCCGTATTTGAATTAGCACGGATTAAAACACGTAACAGTAGAGAACGCTACTTGCCCGTATTAGAACCCGTTTGCACAATCTGAGAAAAATAAATAAAACAGACGTTTTGGAAAAAAGAAGAATTTTTTAAAAAAAAACAGACGTGCTTGCATAATCCAAATCGTCGTAAGCTGTATTTGAATTAGCAAGGATTAAAACACGTAACAGTAGAGAACGCTACTTGCCCGTATTAGAACCCGTTTGCACAATCTGAGTAAAATAAATAAAACAGACGTTTTGGAAAAAGGAAGAATTTTTTAAAAAAAAACAGACGTGCTTGCATAATCCAAGTTGTCGTAAGCCGTATTTGAATTAGCACGGATTAAAACACGTAACAGTAGAGAATGCTACTTCCCGAACTAGAACCCGTTTGCACAATCTGAGGAAAATAAATAAAACAGACGTTTTGTAAAAAGGAAGAATTTTTAGAAAACCAGACGTGCTTACGTAATCCAAATCGTCGTAAAAGCCGTATTTGAATTAGCACGGATTAAAACACGTAACAGTAGAGAATGCTACTTCCCGTACTAGAACCCGTTTGCACTATCTGAGGAAAATAAATAAAACATACATTTTGGAAAAAGGAAGAATTTTTAGAAAACCAGACGTGCTTGCATAATCAAATTCGTCGTAAGCCGTATTTGAATTAGCACGGATTAAAACACCTAACAGTAGAGAACGCTACTTGCCTGTATTAGAACCCGTTTGCACAATCTGAAGAAACTAAATAAAACAGATGTTTTAGAAAAAGGAAGAATTTTTAGGAAAAAAAACAGACGTGCTTGCATAATCCAAATCGTCGTAAGCCGTATTTGAATTAGCACGGATTAAAACACGTAACAGTAGAGAACGCTACTTGCCCGTATTAGAACCCGTTTGCACAATCTGAGAAAAATAAATAAAACAGACGTTTTGGAAAAAGGAAGAATTTTTAGAAAAACAGACGTGCTTGCATAATCCAAATCCTCGTAAGCCGTATTTAAATTAGCATGGATTAAAACACGTAACAGTAGAGAACGCTACTTGCCCGTATTAGAACCCGTTTGCACAATCTGAAGAAAATAAATAAAATAGACGTTTTCGAAAAAGGAGGAATTTTTAGAAAAAAAAACAGACGTGCTTGCATAATCCAAATCTTCGTAATCCGTATTTGAATTAGCACGGATTAAAACACGTAACAGTAGAAAACGCTACTTGCCCGTATTAGAACCCGTTTGCACAATCTGAGAAAAATAAATAAAACAGACGTTTTGGAAAAAAGAAGAATTTTTAAAAAAAAACAGACGTGCTTGCATAATCCAAATCGTCGTAAGCCATATTTGAATTAGCAAGGATTAAAACACGTAACAGTAGAGAACGCTACTTGCCCGTATTAGAACCCGTTTGCACAATCTAAGTAAAATAAATAAAACTGACGTTTTGGAAAAAAGAAGAATTTTTTAAAAAAAAACAGACGTGCTTGCATAATCCAAATTGTCGTAAGTCGTATTTGAATTAGCACGGATTAAAACACGTAACAGTAGAGAATGCTTCTTCCCGTACTAGAACCCGTTTGCACAATCTGAGGAAAATAAATAAAACAGACGTTTTGGAAAAAGGAAGAATTTTTAGAAAACCAGACGTGCTTACGTAATCCAAATGCGTCAGTAGCGTGTTTGAATTAACCCACGTAATGTAAGAGAACGCTACTTGCCCGTACTAGAACCCGTTTGCACAATCTCGAGGAAAATAAATAAAGCAGACGTTTTGGAAAAAAGAAGAATTTTTAGAAAAACGGCGTGCTTGCATAATCCGAATCGTCGTAGCGTATTTGAATTAACACGTTAAAACACGTAACTTGTTAGAACACTACTTGGCTGTATTAGAACCCGTTTGCACAATCTGAGGAAAACAAATAAAAAACAGAAGTTTTGGAAAAAGGAATAATTTTTAAAAAAACAGACATGCTTGCATAATCCAAATCTTCATAAGTTGTATTTGAATACGCACGGATTAAAACACGTAACAGTAGAGAACGCTACTTGACCGCACTAGAACCTGTTTGCACAATCTGAGGAAAATAAATAAAACAGACGTTTTGGAAAAAGGAAGAATTTTTCGAAAAGCAGACGTGCTTGCATAATCCAAATCCTCGTAAGCCATATTTGAATTTGCACGGATTAAAATATGTAACGGTAGAGAACGCTACTTGCCCGTATTAGAACCCGTTTGCACAATCTGAAAAAAATAAATAAAATAGATGTTTTGGAAAAAGGAAGAATTTTTAGAAAAAAAACAGACGTGCTTGCATAATCCAAATCTTCGTAAGCCATATTTGAATTAGCACGGATTAAAACACGTAACAGTAGAAAACGCTACTTGCCCGTATTAGAACCCGTTTGAACAATCAGAGAAAAATAAATAAAATAGACGTTTTGGAAAAAAGAAGAATTTAAAAAAAAAAAACAGACGTGCTAGCATAATCCAAATCGTCGTAAGCCGTATTTGAATTAGCACGGATTAAAACACGTAACTGTAGAGAACGCTACTTGCCCGTATCAGAACCCGTTCGCACAATCTGAGAAAAATAAATAAAACAGTCGTTTTGGAAAAAAGAAGAATTTTTTAAAAAAAAATAGACGTGCTTGCATAATCCAAATCGTCGTAAGCCGTATTTGAATTAGCACGGATTAAAACACGTAACAGTAGAGAACGCTACTTGCCCGTATTAGAACCCGTTTGCACAATCTGAGAAAAATAAATAAAACAGACGTTTTGGAAAAAGGAAGAATTTTTAGAAAAACAGACGTGCTTGCATAATCCAAATCGTCGTAAGCCATATTTGAATTTGCACGGATTAAAACATGTAACGGTAGAGAACGCTACTTGCCCGTATTAGAACCCGTTTGCACAATCTGAGAAAAATAAATAAAACAGACGTTTTGGAAAAAAGAAGAATTTTTTAAAAACAACAGACGTGCTTGCATAATCCAAATCGTCGAAGTCGTATTTGAATTAGCACGGATTAAAACACGAATAACAAGAGAGAACACTACTTGCCGTTTTAGAACCCGCTTTGCAATAATCTGAGGAAAATAAATAAATCAGACGTTTTGGAAAAAGGAAGAATTTTAGAAAACCGTGACGTGCTTGCATAATCCAAATCGTCGTAGTCGTATTTGAATTAGCACGGATTAAAACACGTAACAAAGAGAGAACGCTACTTGCCCGTATCGAAACCCGTTAGCACAACTGAGAAAAATAAATAAAACAGATCGTTTTGGAAAAAGGAAGAATTTTTTAAAAAATGAGACGTGCTTGCATAATCTAAATCGTCGTAAGCCGTATTTGAATTAACACGGATAAAAACACGTAACAAAGAGAGAACACTACTTGGCTGTATTAGGAACCCGCTTTGCAAAACGAGGAAAACAAATAAAAAAACAAGTTTTGGAAAAAGGAAGAATTTTTAAAAAAAACAGACATGCTTGGATAATCCAAATCATCGTAAGTCATTTGAATTAGCACGTATTAAAACACGTAACACTATAGAACGCCGCTTGGTCTATTAGAACCCGTTTGCACAATCTGAGAAAAATAAATAAATTAGACGTTTTGGAAAAAAGAAGAATTTTTTAAAAAAAAACAGACGTGCTAGCATAATCCAAATCGTCGTAAGCCGTATTTGAATTAGCACGGATTAAAACACGTAACAGTAGAGAACGCTACTTGCCCGTATTAGAACACGTTTGCACAATCTGAGAAAAATAAATAAAACAGACGTTTTGGAAAAAGGAAGAATTTTTAGAAAAACAGACGTGCTTGCATAATCCAAATCGTCGTAAGCCGTATTTGAATTATCATGGATTAAAACACGTAACAGTAGAGAACGCTACTTGCCCCGTATTAGAACCCGTTTGCACAATCTGAGAAAAATAAATAAAACAGACGTTTTGGAAAAAAGAAGAATTTTTTAAAAACAACAGACGTGCTTGCATAATCCAAATCGTCGTAAGCCGTATTTGAATTAGCACGGATTAAAACACGTAACAGTAGAGAACACTACTTGCCCGTATTAGAATCCGTTTGCACAATCTGAGGAAAACAAATAAAAAACAGATGTTTTGGAAAAAGGAAGAATTTTTAGAAAAACAGACATGCTTGCATAATCCAAATCTTCGTAAGCCGTATTTGAATTAGCACGGATTAAAACACGTAACAGTAGAGAATGTACTTCCCGTACTAGAACCCGTTTGCACAATTTGAGGAAAATAAATAAAACAGACGTTTTTGAAAAAGGAAGAATTTTTAGAAAACCAGACGTGCTTGCATAATCCAATTCGTCGTAAGCCGTATTTGAATTAGCACGAATTAAAACACGTAACAGTAGAGAACGCTACTTGCCCGTATTAGAACCCGTTTGCACAATCTGAAGAAAATAAATAAAACAGATGTTTTGGAAAAAGGAAGAATTTTTAGAAAAAAAAATAGACGTGCTTGCATAATCCAAATCTTCGTAAGCCGTATTTGAATTAGCACGGATTAAAACACGTAACAGTAGAGAACGCTACTTGCCCGTATTAGAACCCGTTTGCACAATCTGAAAAAATAAATAAAACAGACGTTTTGGAAAAAGGAAGAATTTTTAGAAAAGCAGGCGTTGCTTGCATAATCAAAATCGCCGTAAGTCGTATTTGAATCAACATGGATTAAAACACGAATGATAGAGAACGCTACTGCGTATTAGAACCCGTTTGCACAATCTGAAGAAAATAAATAAAATAGACGTTTTCGAAAAAGGAAGAATTTTTAGAAAAAAAAACAGACGTGCTTGCATAATCCAAATCTTCGTAATCCGTATTTGAATTAGCACGGATTAAAACACGTAATAGTAGAGAACGCTACTTGCCCGTATTAGAACCCGTTTGCACAATCTGAGAAAAATAAATAAAACAGACGTTTTGGAAAAAAGAAGAATTTTTAAAAAAAAAAGACGTGCTTGCATAATCCAAATCGTCGTAAGCCGTATTTGAATTAGCAAGGGTTAATACACGAATGAGAACGCTACTTGCCCGTGTTAGAACCCGTTTACACAATCGAGAAAATAAATAAAACAGACGTTTTGGAAAAAGGAAGAATTTTTAGAAAACCAGACGTGGTTACGTAATCCAAATCGTCGTAAGCCGTATTTGAATTAGCACAGATTTAAACATGTAACAGTAGAGAACGCTACTTGCCTGTACTAGAACCCGTTTACTGTCGAGGAAAATAAATAAAATGGCGTTTTGGAAAAAAGAAGAATTTTTAGAAAAAGATTTGCTTGCATAATCCAAATCGTCAGAAGTCAGGATTTGAATTAACACGGATTAAAACACGTAACAGTAGAGAACACTACTTGGCTGTATTAGAACCCGTTTGCACAATCTGAGGAAAACAAATAAAAAAACAGAAGTTTTAGAAACAGGAAGAATTTTTAAAAAAACAGACATGCTTGCATAATCCAAATCTTCGTAAGTCGTATTTGAATTAGCACGGATTAAAACACGTAACAGTAGAGAACGCTACTTGCCCGTATTAGAACCCGCTTGCAATAATCCGAGAAAAATAAATAAAACAGATGTTCTGGAAAAAAGAATAATTTTTTAAAAAAAAAAAACAGACGTGCTTGCATAATCCAAATTGTCGTAAGCCGTATTTGAATTAGCAAGGATTAAAACACGTAACAGTAGAGAACGCTACTTCCCGTATTAGAACCCGTTTGCACAATCTGAGTAAAATAAATAAAACAGACGTTTTGGAAAAAAGAAGAATTTTTTTAAAAAAAACAGACGTGCTTGCATAATCCAAATCTTCGTAAGTTGTATTTGAATTCGCACGGATTAAAACACATTAGACGAGAGAACGCTACTTGCCCGCACTAGAACCCGTTTGCACAATCTGAGGAAAATAAATAAAACAGACGTTTTGGAAAAAGGAAGAATTTTTAGAAAAACAGACGTGCTTGCATAATCCAAATCGTCGTAAGCCATATTTGAATTTGCACGGATTAAAACATGTAACGGTAGAGAACGCTACTTGCCCGTATTCGAACCCGTTTGCACAATGTTAGAAAAATAAATAAAACAGATGTTTTGAAAAAAGGAAGAATTTTTAGAAAAAAAACAGACGTGCTTGCATAATCCAAATCGGCGTAAGCCGTATTTGAATTAACACGGATTAAAACACGTAACAGTAGAGAACACTACTTGGTTGTATTAGAACCCGTTTGCACAATCTGAGGAAAACAAATAATAAAATAGAAGTTTTGGAAAAAGGAAGAATTTTTAAAAAAACAGACATGCTTGCATAATCCAAATCTTCGTAAGTCGTATTTGAATTTGCACGGATTAAAACACGTAACAGTAGAGAACGCTACTTGCCCGCACTAGAACCCGTTTGCACAATCTGAGGAAAATAAATAAAATAGACGTTTTGGAAGAAGGAAGAATTTTTAGAAAAAAAAACAGACGTGCTTGCATAATCCAAATCTTCGTAAGCCGTATTTGAATTAGCACGGATTAAAACACGTAACAGTAGAGAACACTACTTGCCCGTTTTAGAACCCGTTTGCACAATCTGAGGAAAATAAATAAATCAGACGTTTTGGAAAAAGGAAGAATTTTTAGAAAACCAGACGTGCTTGCATAATCCAAATCGTCGTAAGCCGTATTTGAATTAGCACGGATTAAAACACGTAACAGTAGAGAACGCTACTTGCCCGTATCAGAACCCGTTAGCACAATCTGAGAAAAATAAATAAAACAGTCGTTTTGGAAAAAGGAAGAATTTTTTTAAAAAAAACAGACGTGCTTGCATAATCTAAATCGTCGTAAGCCGTATTTGAATTAACACGGATAAAAACACGTAACAGTAGAGAACACTACTTGGCTGTATTAGAACCCGTTTGCACAATCTGAGGAAAACAAATAAAAAAACAGAAGTTTTGGAAAAAGGAAGAATTTTTAAAAAAACAGACATGCTTGGATAATCCAAATCTTCGTAAGCCGTATTTGAATTAGCACGGATTAAAACACGTAACACTATAGAACGCTGCTGGCCCGTATTAGAACCCGTTTGCACAATCTGAGAAAAATAAATAAATTAGACGTTTTGGAAAAAAGAAGAATTTTTTAAAAAAAAACAGACGTGCTAGCATAATCCAAATCGTCGTAAGCCGTATTTGAATTAGCACGGATTAAAACACGTAACAGTAGAGAACGCTACTTGCCCGTATTAGAACACGTTTGCACAATCTGAGAAAAATAAATAAAACAGACGTTTTGGAAAAAGGAAGAATTTTTAGAAAAACAGACGTGCTTGCATAATCCAAATCGAAATAAGTAGTCGTATTTGAATTATCATGGATTAAAACACGCAATGAGAGAAACGCTACTTGCCCCGTATTAGAACCCGTTTGCACAAACTGAAAAAATAAATAAAACAGACGTTTTGGAAAAAGAAGAATTTTTAAAAACAACACGTGCTTGCATAATCCAAATCGTCGTAAGCCGTATTTGAATTAGCACGGATTAAAACACGTAACAGTAGAGAACGCTACTTGCCCGTATCAGAACCCGTTAGCACAATCTGAGAAAAATAAATAAAACAGTCGTTTTGGAAAAAGGAAGAATTTTTTTAAAAAAAAACAGACGTGCTTGCATAATCTAAATCGTCGTAAGCCGTATTTGAATTAACACGGATAAAACACGTAATAAAGAGAGAACACTACTTGGCTGTATTAGAACCCGTTTGCACAATCTGAGGAAAACAAATAAAAAAACAGAAGTTTTGGAAAAAGGAAGAATTTTTAAAAAAGCAGAGATGCTTGGATAAACCAAATCTTAAGTAGCGTATTTGAATTAGCACGGATTAAAACACGTAACACTATAGAACGCTGCTGGCCCGTATTAGAACCCGTTTGCACAATCTGAGAAAAATAAATAAATTAGACGTTTTGGAAAAAAGAAGAATTTTTTAAAAAAAAAAAGACGTGCTAGCATAATCCAAATCGTCAGTAAGTCAGTATTTGAATTAGCACGGATTAAAACACAAAGCATTAAGAGAGAACTACTACTGCCGTATTAGAACACGCGTTTGCACAATCTGAGAAAAATAAATAAAGCAGACGTTTTGGAAAAAGGAAGAATTTTTAGAAAAAGCAGATTTGCTTGCATAATCCAAATCGTCAAGTAGCCGTATTTGAATTATCATGGATTAAAACACGTAAAGTAGAGAACGCTACTTGCCCCGTATTAGAACCGTTTGCACAACTGAGAAAATAAATAAAGCAGGACGTTTTGGAAAAAAGAAGAATTTTTAAAAACAACAGACGTGCTTGCATAATCCAAATGGAAATCGTAAGCGTATTTGAATTAGCAGGATTAAACACGCAACAAATAGAGAACACTACTTGCCCGTATTAGAATCCGTTTACTGTCGAGGAAAACAAATAAAAAAGCAGATGTTTTGGAAAAAGGAAGAATTTTTAGAAAAACGAGACATGCTTGCATAATCCAAATCTTAAAATAGCGTATTTGAATTAGCACGATTAAAACACGTGAATTGAAAGAGAATGTACTTCCCGCACTAGAACCCGTTTGCACAATTTGAGGAAAATAAATAAAACAGGCGTTTTTGAAAAAGGAAGAATTTTTAGAAAACCAGGCGTGCTTGCATAATCCAATTAGTCGTAAGTCATATTTGAATTAGCACCGCAATTAAAAACAAAATAACTTGATAGAGAACGCTACTTGCCCGTATTAGAACCCGTTTACTGTCGAAGAAAATAAATAAAGCAGATGTTTTGGAAAAAGGAAGAATTTTTAGAAAAAAATAGACGTGCTTGCATAATCCAAATCTTAAGTAAGCGTATTTGAATTAGCACGGATTAAAACACGTAATGAGAGAACGCTACTTGCCCGTTATTAGAACCCGTTTACTGTCTGAAAAAATAAATAAAGCAGGCGTTTGGAAAAAGGAAGAATTTTTAGAAAAACAGGCGTGCTTGCATAATCAAAATCGTCGTAAAAAAGTATTTGAATCAGCATGGATTAAAACACGTGAATAAAAGAGAAACGCTACTTGCCCGTATTAGAACCCGTTTGCACAACTGAAGAAAATAAATAAAATAGACGTTTTCGAAAAAGGAAGAATTTTTAGAAAAAAAAACGGCTTTTTTTAATCCAAATCTTCGTAATCCGTATTTGAATTAGCACGGATTAAAACACGTAATAGTAGAGAACGCTACTTGCCCGTATTAGAACCCGTTTACAATCGAGAAAAATAAATAAAACAGACGTTTGGAAAAAGAAGAATTTTTAAAAAAAAAAGACGTGCTTGCATAATCCAAATCGTCGTAAGACGTATTTGAATTAGCAAGGGTTAACACACGTAACAGTAGAGAACGCTACTTGCCCGTATTAGAACCCGTTTGCACAATCTGAGGAAAATAAATAAAACAGACGTTTTGGAAAAAGGAAGAATTTTTAGAAAACCAGACGTGGTTACGTAATCCAAATCGTCGTAAGCCGTATTTGAATTAGCACAGATTTAAACATGTAACAGTAGAGAACGCTACTTGCCTGTACTAGAACCCGTTTGCACAATCTGAGGAAAATAAATAAAACAGACGTTTTGGAAAAAAGAAGAATTTTTAGAAAAACAGACGTGCTTGCATAATCCAAATCGTCGTAAGCCGTATTTGAATTAACACGGATTAAAACACGTAACAGTAGAGAACACTACTTGGCTGTATTAGAACCCGTTTGCACAATCTGAGGAAAACAAATAAAAAAACGTGTTTTAGAAACAGGAAGAATTTTTAAAAAAACAGACATGCTTGCATAATCCAAATCTTCGTAAGTCGTATTTGAATTAGCACGGATTAAAACACGTAACAGTAGAGAACGCTACTTGCCCGTATTAGAACCCGTTTGCACAATCTGAGAAAAATAAATAAAACAGATGTTCTGGAAAAAAGAATAATTTTTTAAAAAAAAAAAACAGACGTGCTTGCATAATCCAAATTGTCGTAAGCCGTATTTGAATTAGCAAGGATTAAAACACGTAACAGTAGAGAACGCTACTTCCCGTATTAGAACCCGTTTGCACAATCTGAGTAAAATAAATAAAACAGACGTTTTGGAAAAAAGAAGAATTTTTTTAAAAAAAACAGACGTGCTTGCATAATCCAAATCTTCGTAAGTTGTATTTGAATTACAACGATTAAAACACATTAGACGAGAGAACGCTACTTGCCCGCACTAGAACCGTTTGCACAATCTGAGGAAAATAAATAAAGCGACGTTTTGGAAAAAGGAAGAATTTTAGAAAAGCGAGGCGTGCTTGCATAATCCAAATCGTCGTAAGCCATATTTGAATTTGCACGTTAAAACATGTAATGTTAGAACGCTACTTGCCCGTATTCGAACCCGTTTGCACAATGTTAGAAAAATAAATAAAACAGATGTTTTGAAAAAAGGAAGAATTTTTAGAAAAAAAACAGACGTGCTTGCATAATCCAAATCGGCGTAAGCCGTATTTGAATTAACACGGATTAAAACACGTAACAGTAGAGAACACTACTTGGTTGTATTAGAACCCGTTTGCACAATCTGAGGAAAACAAATAATAAAATAGAAGTTTTGGAAAAAGGAAGAATTTTTAAAAATGCATGCTTGCATAATCCAAATCTTAAAAAGTCGTATTTGAATTTGCACGGATTAAAACACGTAATGTAGAACGCTACTTGCCCGCACTAGAACCCGTTTGCACAATCTGAGGAAAATAAATCAAAATAGACGTTTTGGAAGAAGGAAGAATTTTTAGAAAAAAAAAACGACGTGCTTGCATAATCCAAATCTTAAGTAGTCCCGTATTTGAATTAGCACGGATTAAAACACGTAAATTGAGAGAACGCTACTTGCCCGTATTAGAACCCGTTTGCACAATCTGAGAAAAATAAATAAAACAGATGTTCTGGAAAAAAGAATAATTTTTAAAAAAAAAAAAACAGACGTGCTTGCATAATCCAAATCGTCGTAAGCCGTATTTGAATTAGCAAGGATTAAAACACGTAATGAGAGAACGCTACTTCCCGTATTAGAACCCGTTTACAATCGAGTAAAATAAATAAAACAGGCGTTTTGGAAAAAAGAAGAATTTTTTAAAAAAAAAAGGCGTGCTTGCATAATCCAAATCGTCGTAAGCGTATTTGAATTAGCACGGATTAAAACAAATAAGATTAGAGAATGCTAAATCCCTTATTACAAGAACCAGTTTGCACAATCTGAGGAAAATAAATAAAGCAGGCGTTTTGGAAAAAGGAAGAATTTTTAGAAAACCAGGCGTGCTTACGTAATCAAATCGTCGTAAGCCGTAGTTGAATTAGCACGGATTAAAACACGTATACTTGATAGAAAGCGCTACTTGCCGTACTAGAACCCGTTTTCTCAATCGAGGAAAATAAATAAAGCAGGCGTTTTGGAAAAAAAGAAGAATTTTAGAAAAAAAGCAGGCGTGCTTGCATAATCCAAATCGTCGTAAGCCGTATTTGAATTAGCACGGATTAAAACAATAACTTGATAGAGAACGCTACTTGCCCGTAATAGAACCCGTTTGCACAATCTGAAGAAAATAAATAAAGCAGAGATGTTTTGGAAAAAGGAAAATTTTTAGAAAAAAAAAAAGACGTGCTTGCATAATCCAAATCTTAAGTAAGCCGTATTTGAATTAGCACGGATTAAAACACGTAACAGTAGAGAACGCTACTTGCCCGTAATAGAACCCGTTTGCACAATCTGAAGAAAATAAATAAAACAAATGTTTTGGAAAAAGGAAGAATTTTTAGAAAAAAAAAACAGACGTGCTTGCATAATCCAAATCCTCGTAAGCCGTATTTAAATTAGCATGGATTAAAACACGTAACAGTAGAGAACGCTACTTGCCCGTATTAGAACCCGTTTGCACAATCTGAAGAAAATAAATAAAATAGACGTTTTCGAAAAAGGAGGAATTTTTAGAAAAAAAAACAGACGTGCTTGCATAATCCAAATCTTCGTAATCTGTATTTGAATTAGCACGGATTAAAACGCGTAACAGTAGAAAACGCTACTTGCCCGTATTAGAACCCGTTTACACAATCTGAGAAAAATAAATAAAACAAACGTTTTGGAAAAAAGAAGAATTTTTAAAAAAAAACAGACGTGCTTGCATAATCCAAATCGTCGTAAGCCATATTTGAATTAGCAAGGATTAAAACACGTAACAGTAGAGAACGCTACTTGCCCGTATTAGAACCCGTTTGCACAATCTGAGTAAAATAAATAAAACTGACGTTTTGGAAAAAAGAAGAATTTTTTAAAAAAAAACAGACGTGCTTGCATAATCCAAATTGTCGTAAGCCGTATTTGAATTAGCACGGATTAAAACACGTAACAGTAGAGAATGCTTCTTCCCGTACTAGAACCCGTTTGCACAATCTGAGGAAAATAAATAAAACAGACGTTTTGGAAAAAGGAAGAATTTTTAGAAAACCAGACGTGCTTACGTAATCCAAATCGTCGTAAGCCGTGTTTGAATTAGCACGGATTAAAACATGTAACGGTAGAAACGCTACTTGCCCGTATTAGAACCCGTTTGCAGAATCTGAGAAAAATAAATAAAACAGATGTTTTGGAAAAAGGAAGAATTTTTAGAAAAAAAAAACGAGGCGTGCTTGCATAATCCAAATCTTAAGTAAGCCGTATTTGAATTAGCACGGATTAAAACACGTAACAACGAGAAACGCTACTTGCCCCACGTATTAGAACTGTTTGCACTGTCGAGAAAAATAAATAAAGCGGAGCGTTTTGGAAAAAAAGAAGAATTTTTTAAAAACAACGAGGCGTGCTTGCATAATCCAAATTGTCGTATTAGTATTTGAATTAGCACGCATTAAAAACATATATGAGAGAACACTACTTGCCCGTATTAGAACCGTTTGCACAATCGAGGAAAACAAATAAAAAAACGAAGTTTTGGAAAAAGGAAGAATTTTTAGTAAAAGCAGAGACATGCTTGCATAATCCAAATCTTAAATGGCGTATTTGAATTAGCACGGACTAAAACACGTAACTTGATGAGAAACGCTACTTGCCCGTATTAGAACCGTTTACTGTCCCGAGAAAAATAAATAAAGCAGACGTTTTGGAAAAAAGAAGAATATTTTTAAAACAACGAGGCGTGCTTGCATAAACCAAATCGTCGTGGCGGTATTTGAATTAGCACGGATTAAAACACGTAACAGTAGAGAACACTACTTGCCCGTATTAGAACCCGTTTGCACAATCTAAGGAAAACAAATAAAAAAACAGAAGTTTTGGAGAAAGGAAGAATGTTTAGAAAAATAGACATGCTGGCATAATCCAAATCTTCGTAAGCCGTATTTGAATTAGCAAGGATTACAACACGTAACAGTAGAGAACGCTACTTGCCCGTATTAGAACCCGTTTGCGCAATCTGAGAAAAATAAATAAAACCGACGTTTTGGAAATAAGAAGAATTTTTAAAAAAAAACAGACGTGCTAGCATAATCCAAATCGTCGTAAGCCGTATTTGAATTAGCACGGATTAAAACACGTAACAGTAGAGAACGCTACTTGCCCGTATTAGAACCCGTTTGCACAATCTGAGGAAAACAAATAAAAAAACAGAAGTTTTGGAAAAAGGAAGAATTTTTAGTAAAACAGACATGCTTGCATAATCCAAATCTTCGTAAGCCGTATTTGAATTAGCACGGACTAAAACACGTAACAGTAGAGAACGCTACTTGCCCGTATTAGAACCCGTTTGCACAATCTGAGAAAAATAAATAAAACAGACGTTTTGGAAAAAAGAAGAATATTTTTAAAACAACAGACGTGCTTGCATAAACCAAATCGTCGTAAGCCGTATTTGAATTAGCACGGATTAAAACACGTAACAGTAGAGAACACTACTTGCCCGTATTAGAACCCGTTTGCACAATCTAAGGAAAACAAATAAAAAAACAGAAGTTTTGGAGAAAGGAAGAATGTTTAGAAAAATAGACATGCTGGCATAATCCAAATCTTCGTAAGCCGTATTTGAATTAGCAAGGATTACAACACGTAACAGTAGAGAACGCTACTTGCCCGTATTAGAACCCGTTTGCGCAATCTGAGAAAAATAAATAAAACCGACGTTTTGGAAATAAGAAGAATTTTTAAAAAAAAACAGACGTGCTAGCATAATCCAAATAAATGGTAAAATATTTGAATAAGCCGCACGGATTAAAACACGTAATGCTGATGAACGCTACTTGCCCGTATCAGAACCCGTTTGCACAATCTGAGAAAAATAAATAAAACAGTCGTTTTGGAAAAAAGAAGAATTTTTAAAAAAAAAACAGACGTGCTTGCATAATCCAAATCATCGTAAGTCGTATTTGAATTAACACGGATTAAAACACGTAACAGTAGAGAACACTACTTGGCTATATTAGAACCCGTTTGCACAATCTGAGGAAAACAAATAAAAAAACAGACGTTTTGGAAAAAGGAAGAATTTTTAGAAAAAAGAACAGACGTGCTTGCATAATCCAAATCTTCGTAAGCTGTACTTGAATTAGCACGGATTAAAACATCGTGAATGATAAGAACGCTATTGCCCGTATTAGAACCGTTTGCACAATCTGAGAAAATAAATAAAATAGAGCGTTTTGCAAAAAAGGAAGAATTTTTAGAAAAACAGACGTGCTTGCATAATCCAAATCGTCGTAAGCCGTATTTGAATTAGCATGGACTAAAACACGTAACATTAGAGAACGCTACTTGCCCGTATTAGAACCCGTTTGCACAATCTGAAGAAAATAAATAAAACAGACGTTTTCGAAAAAGGAAGAATTTTTAGAAAAAAGATTTGCTTGCATAATCAAATCTTAAATAAGCGTATTTGAATTATACGGATTAAAACACGTAACTTGATGAAGAACTACTTGCCCCGTATTAGAACCCACGTTTACAATGTCGAGAAAATAAATAAAATGTAGGCGTTTTGGAAAAAAAGAAGAATTTTTTAAAACAACGAGGCGTGCTTGCATAATCCAAATCGTCGTAAGCAGTATTTGAATTAGTACAGTTAAAACAAGCACATAACTTGATAGAACGCTACTTGCCACGTGACGAACGTTTGCACAATCTGAGAAAAATAAATAAAGCAGTCGTTTTGGAAAAAGAAGAATTTTTAAAAAAAAAACATTTGCTTGCATAATCCAAATCATCGTAAAGTCGTATTTGAATTAACAGTTAAAAATAACTTGATAGAGAACACTACTTGGCTATATTAGAACCGTTTACTGTCTGAGGAAAACAAATAAAAAAAGAGGCGTTTTGGAAAAAGGAAGAATTTTTAGAAAAAAAGAAAGCGTGCTTGCATAATCCAAATCTTAAGTAAGTCTGTACTTGAATTAGCACAGTTAAAACAATATGCTTGATGAGAAAGCTACTTGCGTATTAGAACGTTTGCACAATCGAGAAAAATAAATAAAATAGGCGTTTTGCAAAAAGGAAGAATTTTAGAAAAGCAGAGGCGTGCTTGCATAATCCAAATCGTTAAGTAAGCCGTATTTGAATTAGCATGGACTAAAACACGTAACATTAGAGAACGCTACTTGCCCGTATTAGAACCGTTTGCAATCCCAAAGAAAATAAATAAAGCAGACGTTTTGAAAAAGGAAGAATTTTTAGAAAAAAAAAATAGACGTGCTTGCATAATCCAAATCTTAAGTAAGCCGTATTTGAATTAGCACGGATTAAAACACGAATAAAAGAGAGAACGCTACTTGCCCGTATTAGAACCCGTTTACAATCTGAGAAAAATAAATAAAGCAGACGTTTTGGAAAAAAGAAGAATTTTTAAAAACAACGCGTGCTTGCATAATCCAAATGCGTCGTAAGCCCGTATTTGAATTAGACGGATTAAAACACGTAACAAGAGAGAACGCTACTTGCGCATTATCAGAACCGTTTACAATGTCGAGAAAAATAAATAAAGCAACAAGCTTTGGAAAAAAGAAGAATTTTAAAAAATAGACGTGCTTGCATAATCCAAATCATCGTAAGTCGTATTTGAATTAACACGGATTAAAACACGTAAACGGAGAGAACACTACTTGGCTATATTAGAACCCGTTTGCTAACTGAGGAAAACAAATAAAAAACGAGCGCGTTTGGAAAAGGAAGAATTTTTAGAAAAAAGAATGCAGGCGTGCTTGCATAATCCAAATCTTAAGTAAGGCTTGTACTTGAATTAGCACGGATTAAAACACGTAACGATGAGAACGCTATCTTGCCCGTATTAGAACCCACGTTTACTGTCAAGAAAAATAAATAAAATAGACGTTTTGCAAAAGGAAGAATTTTAGAAAAAGCAGAGCGTGCTTGCATAATCCAAATCGTCAGTGGCAGTATTTGAATTAGCATGGACTAAAACACGTAACATTAGAGAACGCTACTTGCCGTATTAGAACCCGTTTGCACAATCTGAAGAAAATAAATAAAGCAGGCGTTTTCGAAAAAAGGAAGAATTTTTAGAAAAAAAAAAATAGAGCGTGCTTGCATAATCCAAATCTTAAGTAGCGTTATTTGAATTAGCACGTTAAAACACGTAACGTTGAGAGAACGCTACTTGCCCGTATTAGAAACCCGTTTGCACAATCTCGAGAAAATAAATAAAGCAGGCGTTTTTGGAAAAAAGAAGAATTTTTTTAAAAACAACCAGGCGTGCTTGCATAATCCAAATCGTCGTAAGCCTTATTTGAATTAGCACGATTAAAACACGTAACATTAGAACGCTACTTGCGAAGTATCAACGAACCCGTTTGCACAATCGAGAAAAATAAATAAAACAATGATCGTTTTGGAAAAAAGAAGAATTTTTAAAAAAAAAAAACAGGCGTGCTTGCATAATCCAAATCATCGTAAAATATTTGAATTAACGGATTAAAACACGAATAAAAGAGAGAACACTACTTGGCTATATTAGAACCTGCGTTTACAATCTCGAGGAAAAACAAATAAAAAAACGTTTTGGAAAAAGGAAGAATTTTAGAAAAAAGAATAGGCGTGCTTGCATAATCCAAATCTTAAGTAAGTGTACTTGAATTAGCACGGATTAAAACCGCGTAACTTGATAGAGAAATCGCTACTTGCCGATTAGAACCCGTTTGCCAACTGAGAAAAATAAATAAAATAGGCGTTTTGCAAAAAGGAAGAATTTTTAGAAAAGCAGACGTGCTTGCATAATCCAAATCGTCGTAAAAGCCGTATTTGAATTAGCATGGACTAAAACACGTAACATTAGAGAACGCTACTTGCCCGTATTAGAACCCGTTTACTGTCGAAGAAAATAAATAAAGCAGACGTTTTAGAAAAGAAAGAATTTTAGAAAAAAAAATAGACGTGCTTGCATAATCCAAATCTTAAATAAGCCGTATTTGAATTAGCACGGATTAAAACACGAATTGATGAGAGAACGCTACTTGCCCAAGTATTAGAACCCGTTTGCACAATCTGAGAAAAATAAATAAAACAAATCGTTTTGGAAAAAAAGAAGAATTTTTTAAAAACAACGGCGTGCTTGCATAATCCAAATCGTCGTAAGCCGTATTTGAATTAGCACATTAAAACACGAATAAATGATAGAACGCTACTTGCCCGTATTAGAACCCGTTTGCACAATGTCAAGAAAATAAATAAAGCAGATGTTTTGGAAAAAGGAAGAATTTTTAGAAAAAAAAACAAGCGTGCTTGCATAATCCAAATCTTAAGTAAGCCGTATTTGAATTAGCACGGATTAAAACACGTAATTGATAGAGAACGCTACTTGCCCGTATTAGAACCCCGTTTGCACAATCGAGAAACATAAATAAAACAGGCGTTTTGGAAAAAGAAGAATTTTTAAAAAAACAGGCGTGCTAGCATAATCCAAATCGTCGTAGTCCGTATTTGAATTAGCCTGATTAAAACATGTGATAGAGAGAACGCTACTTGCCGTATTAGAACCGTTTGCACAATCCCGAAAAAATAAATAAAGCAGAGACATTTTGGAAAAAGGAAGAATTTTTAGAAAAGCAAACGGCGTGCTTGCATAATCCAAATCGTCGTAAGCCGTATTTGAATTAGCATGGATTAAAACATGCTTATTAGAGAAACGCTACTTGCCCCGTATTAGAACCCGTTTACTGTCTGAGAAAAATAAATAAAGCAGGCGTTTAGGAAAAAAAGAAGAATTTTTAAAAACAACAGACGTGCTTGCATAATCCAAATCGTCGTAAGCCGTATTTGAATTAGCACGATTAAAACAACGATGAGAACACTACTTGCCCAGTATTAGAACCCGTTTGCACTGTCGAGAAAATAAATAAAGCAGGCGTTTTGGAAAAAAGAAGAATTTTTTAAAAACAACGGGCGTGCTTGCATAATCAAATGGTCGTAGCCGTATTTGAATTAACACGGATTAAAACACGAATAAAGATAGAGAACACTACTTGGCTGTATTAGAACCCGTTTGCACAATGTCGAGGAAAACAAATAAAAAAAGCAGATGTTTTGGAAAAAGGAAGAATTTATAAAAAAACAGACATGCTTGCATAATCCAAATCTTCTTAAGTCGTATTTGAATTTGCACGGATTAAAACACGTATCAGTAGAGAACGCTACTTGCCCGCACTAGAACACGTTTGCACAATCTGAGGAAAATAAATAAAGCAGACGTTTTGGAAAAAGGAAGAATTTTAGAAAAAAAAAAAACGAAGTGCTTGCAAAATCCAAATCTTCGTAAGCCGTATTTGAATTAGCACGGATTAAAACACGTAACACTAGAGAACGCTACTTGCCTCGTATTAGAACCCGTTTGCACAATCGAGAAAAATAAATAAAACAGACGTTTTGGAAAAAGAGGAATTTTAAAAAAAAAACGAGCGTGCTAGCATAATCTAAATCGTCAGAAGTAAAGC
The DNA here is from genome assembly GCA_026541065.1 of Canavalia ensiformis. Classification (NCBI taxonomy): domain Eukaryota; kingdom Viridiplantae; phylum Streptophyta; class Magnoliopsida; order Fabales; family Fabaceae; genus Canavalia; species Canavalia ensiformis. The sequence goes on along the minus strand of JAMKYM010000330.1, from coordinate 94,360 downwards.
GTATTTGAATTAGCACGGATTAAAACACGTAACTTGATGAGAGAAACGCTACTTGCCCGTATAGAACCCGTTTGCACAATCGAGAAAAATAAATAAAAAAGATGTTTTGGAAAAAGGAAGAATTTTTATAAAAAAAAAGCAGACGTGCTTGCATAATCAAATCTTAAATCCATCGTATTTGAATTAGCACGGATTAAAACACGTAACAGTAGAGAACGCTACTTGCCCGTATTAGAACACGTTTGCACAATCTGAAGAAAATAAATAAAAAAGATGTTTTGGAAAAAGGAAGAATTTTTAGAAAAAAAAAACAAACGTGCTTGCATAATCCAAATCTTAAGTAAGCCGTATTTGAATTAGGCAGTTAAAACAATAAACTTGTAGAGAACGCTACTTGCCCGTATTAGAACCTCCGTTTACTGTCGAAAACATAAATAAAACAGGCGTTTTGGAAAAAAGAAGAATTTTAAAAAAGCAGGCGTGCTAGCATAATCCAAATAATCAGCGTGGTAAGCCGTATTTGAATTAGCACAGTTAAAACAAATGCTGATGAGAAGCAGCTACTTGCGTGATTAGAACCACGTTTGCACAATCTGAGAAAATAAATAAAAGCAGGACATTTTGGAAAAAGGAAGAATTTTTAGAAAAAGAGGCGTGCTTGCATAATCCAAATGTCGTAAGCCGTATTTGAATTAGCATGGATTAAAACATGTGATAGAGAGAGCTACTTGCCAAGTATTAGAACCCGTTTGCTGTCGAGAAAAATAAATAAAGCAGAGGCGTTTAGGAAAAAAGAATTTTTTAAAAACAACGAGACGTGCTTGCATAATCCAAATCGTCGTAAGCCGTATTTGAATTAGCACGGATTAAAACAAGCAGATAGAGAACACTACTTGCCCGTATTAGAACCGTTTACTGTCTGAGAAAAAATAAATAAAGCAGGCGTTTTGGAAAAAAGAAGAATTTTTTAAAAACAATGACGTGCTTGCATAATCCAAATCGTCGTAAGCAGTTTGAATTAACACGGATTAAAACACGTAACGAAGAGAGAACACTACTTGGTCATGTTGTATTAGAACCCGTTTGCACTGTCGAGAAAACAAATAAAAAATGATGTTTTGGAAAAAGGAAGAATTTATAAAAAACAGAGACATGCTTGCATAATCCAAATCTTCTTAAGTCGTATTTGAATTTGCACGGATTAAAACACGTCGAGAACGCCTTTGCCCGCAAGAACCCGTTTACCTGATCGAGGAAAATAAATAAAGCAGGCGTTTTGGAAAAAGGAAGAATTTTTAGAAAAAAAAACAGAAGTGCTTGCATAATCCAAATCTTAAATGGCAGTATTTTGAATTAGCACGGATTAAAACACGTAACACTAGAGAAATAGCTACTTGCCCGTATTAGAACCCGTTTGCACAATCGAGAAAAATAAATAAAACAGGGCGTTTGGAAAAAAGAGAATTTTAAAAAAACAGAGGCGTGCTAGCATAATCTAAATCACGTGGCAGATTTGAATTAGCACGTTAAAACACGTAACTGAGGAGAACGCTACTTGCCCCGTGTTAGAACCACGTTTGCACAATCGAGAAAAATAAATAAAAAAGATGTTTTGGAAAAAGGAAGAATTTTTTTAAAAAAAAAAGGCGTGCTTGCATAATCAAATCTTAATAATCCGTATTTGAATTAGCACGGATTAAAACACAATAAGATAAGAAGCAGCTACTTGCATGATAGAACACGTTTGCACAATCGAGAGAAAATAAATAAAAAAGATGTTTTGGAAAAAGGAAGAATTTTTAGAAAAAAAAAACGGACGTGCTTGCATAATCCAAATCTTAAAATAAGCGGTATTTGAATTAGCACGGATTAAAACACGTAACTTGATAGAGAAGCTACTTGCCGTATTAGAACCACGTTTGCCTGATCGAGAAAAATAAATAAAGCAGGCGTTTGGAAAAAGGAAGAATTTTTAGAATAACAGGCGTGCTTGCATAATCCAAATGGAAATCGTAAGGCCGTATTTGAATTAGCATGGATTAAAACACGTAGCATGATAGAGAGCTGCTACTTGCCGTATTAGAACCCGTTAGCACAATCTGAAGAAAATAAATAAAATAGACGTTTTCAAAAAAGGAAGAATTTTTAGAAAAAAAAAAGAGGCGTGCTTGCATAATCCAAATCTTAAGTAATCCGTATTTGAATTAGCACGGTTAAAACACGTAACTTGATGAGAACGCTACTTGCCCGTATTAGAACCCGTTTACACAATCGAGAAAAATAAATAAAACATACGTTTTGGAAAAAAGAAGAATTTTTAAAAAAAAGCAGGCGTGCTTGCATAATCCAAATCGTCGTAAGCTGTATTTGAATTAGCACGGATTAAAACACAATAAATATGATGAAACGCTACTTGCCGTATTAGAACACCTTTGCACAATCTGAAGAAAATAAATAAAAAAGATGTTTTGGAAAAAGGAAGAATTTTAGGAAAAAAAACAGGCGTGCTTGCGTAATCCAAATGGTCGTAAGCTGGCGTATTTGAATTAGCACGGATTAAAACACCGCGTAACAGAGAGAACTACTTGCCCGTATTGAACCCGTTTACAATCGAGAAAAAATAAATAAAAAAGATGTTTTGGAAAAAGGAAGAATTTTTAAAAAAAAAGCAGACGTGCTTGCATAATCAAATCTTAAGTGTCATCCGTATTTGAATTAGCACGGATTAAAACACGTAACTTGATGAGAACGCTACTTGCCGTATTAGAACACGTTTGCACAATCCCGAAGAAAATAAATAAAAAAGATGTTTTGGAAAAAGGAAGAATTTTAGGAAAAAAAACGGCGTGCTTGCATAATCCAAATGGATTAAATCGTAAGCGTATTTGAATTAGCGGATTAAAACAAGTAGCTTGATGAGAAAGCTACTTGCAGTATTAGAACCACGTTTACTGTCTGAGAAAAATAAATAAAGCAGGCGTTTTGGAAAAAGGAAGAATTTTAGAAAAAGCAGGGCGTGCTTGCATAATCCAAATCCTCATAAGCCCGTATTTAAATTAGCATGGATTAAAACCGTACTTGATGAAAGCAGCTACTTGCCAGTATTAGAACCCGTTTGCTGTCCCCGAAGAAAATAAATAAAATAGGCGTTTTTGAAAAAGGAGGAATTTTTAGAAAAAAAAACAGGCGTGCTTACATAATCCAAATCTTCGTAATCCGTATTTGAATTCAGCACTTAAAAAAACACGTAACAAAGAAAACGCTACTTGCCCGTATTAGAACCACGTTTACAATCACGAGAAAAATAAATAAAGCAGGCGTTTTGGAAAAAAGAAGAATTTTAAAAAAAAACGAGGCGTGCTTGCATAATCCAAATCGTCAAGTAAGCCATATTTGAATTAGCAAGGATTAAAACACGTACTTGATGAAAGCAGCTACTTGCCGGTATTAGAACCCGTTTACTGTCGAGTAAAATAAATAAAGCGTTTTGGAAAAAAGAAGAATTTTTTAAAAAAAAGCAGGCGTGCTTGCATAATCAAATTGTCGTAAGTCGTATTTGAATTAGCACGGATTAAAAACGCGTAACAATAGAGAATGCTTCTTCCGTACTAGAACCGTTTGCACAATCACGAGGAAAATAAATAAAGCAGGCGTTTTGGAAAAAGGAAGAATTTTAGAAACCCCAGGCGTGCTTACGTAATCCAAATCGTCGTAAGGTGTTTGAATTAGCACGGATTAAAACACGTAACTGATGAGAAGCGCTACTTGCCCGTACTAGAACCCACGTTTACAATCGAGGAAAATAAATAAAACAGGCGTGCTTGCATAATCCAAATGTCGTCGTAAGCGTATTTGAATTAACACGGATTAAAACACGTAACTTGATAGAGAACCTTTACTTGGCTGTATTAGAACCCACGTTTACTGTCTGAGGAAAACAAATAAAAAACAAGTTTTGGAAAAAGGAATAATTTTAAAAAAAACAGACATGCTTGCATAATCCAAATCTTCATAAGTTGTATTTGAATACGCACGGATTAAAACACGTAACAGTAGAGAACGCTACTTGACCGCACTAGAACCTGTTTGCACAATCGAGGAAAATAAATAAAGCAGACGTTTTGGAAAAGGAATAATTTTTTCGAAAGCGAGGCGTGCTTGCATAATCCAAATCTCGTAAGCCATATTTGAATTTGCACGGATTAAAAAATATGTAGGTAGAGAACGCTACTTGCCCGTATTAGAACCGTTTGCACAATCTGAAAAAAATAAATAAAATAGATCTTTTGGAAAAGGAAGAATTTTTAGAAAAAAAACGGACGTGCTTGCATAATCCAAATCTTAAGTAAGCCATATTTGAATTAGCACGGATTAAAACAAATAACGAGAAAAACGCTACTTGCCCTATTAGAACCCGTTTGAACAATCGAGAGAAAAATAAATAAAATAGACGTTTTGGAAAAAAGAAGAATTTTAAAAAAAAAAATAGATGTGCTAGCATAATCCAAATCGTCGTAAGCGTATTTGAATTAGCGCGGATTAAAACAATAACGTAGAGAAACGCTACTTGCCCGTATCGAACCAGTTTGCACAATCGAAAAATAAATAAAACGATCGTTTTGGAAAAAAGAAGAATTTTTTTAAAAAAAATAGACGTGCTTGCATAATCCAAATCGTCAGTAAGCCGTATTTGAATTAGCACGAATTAAAACACGAATCACACTAGAGAGAGCTACTTGTCGTATTAGAACCGTTTGCACAATCTGAGAAAAATAAATAAAGCAGGCGTTTTGGAAAAAGGAAGAATTTTGAGAAAAAGCGAGGCGTGCTTACATAATCCAAATTATAAGTAAGCCATATTTGAATTTGCACGGATTAAAACATGTAGCGGTAAGAGAACGCTACTTGCCCATTATTAGAACCCGTTTGCTGTCGAGAAAAAAAATAAAACGACGTTTTGGAAAAAGAAGAATTTTTAAAAACAACGAGACGTGCTTGCATAATCCAAATGGTCGTAGCGTATTTGAATTAGCAGTTAAAACACGTATGCTGATGAGAACACTACTTGCCCCGTTTTAGAACCCGTTTACAATGTCGAGGAAAATAAATAAATCAGGCGTTTTGGAAAAAGGAAGAATTTTAGAAAACCAGGCGTGCTTGCATAATCCAAATCGTCGTAGCGTATTTGAATTAGGCACGGATTAAAACACGTAATATGAGAGAACGCTACTTGCCGTATCGAGAACCCGTTAGCACAATCTGAGAAAAATAAATAAAGCGATCGTTTTGGAAAAAGGAAGAATTTTTTAAAAAAAGGCGTGCTTGCATAATCTAAATCGTCGTAAGCCGTATTTGAATTAACGGATAAAAACACGTAACTTGAAGAGAACACTACTTGGCGGCATGTATTAGAACCCGTTTGCACTGTCTGAGGAAAACAAATAAAAAAACGAGCAGTTTTGGAAAAAGGAAGAATTTTTACAAAAAACGAGACATGCTTGGATAATCAAATCTTAAATAAGCAAGTATTTGAATTACGGATTAAAAACACGAAACACTATAGAACGGCTGCTTTCTTGGCCCGTATTAGAACCCGTTTGCACAATCTGAGAAAAATAAATAAAGCAGGCGTTTTGGAAAAAAGAAGAATTTTAAAAAAAAAAATGTGCTAGCATAATCCAAATCGTCAGTAGCCATTATTTGAATTAGCACGGATTAAAAACACGTAAAAATAGAACGCTACTTGCGCCTCTTAGAACACGTTTGCACAATCTGAAAAAATAAATAAAGCAGGCGTTTTGGAAAAAGGAAGAATTTTTAGAAAAAAAGAGGCGTGCTTGCATAATCCAAATCGTCGTAAAACGATATTTGAATTATCATGGATTAAAACACATAATAGTAGAGAACGCTACTTGCCCTATTAGAACACGTTTGCACAATCGAGAAAATAAATAAAGCAGGCGTTTTGGAAAAAGGAAGAATTTTTAGAAAAAGCAGGCGTGCTTGCATAATCCAAATCGTCGTAAGCGGAAGCGTATTTGAATTAGCACGGATTAAAACACGTAACGATAAGAACCTTTACTTGCCCTTATTAGAATCGTTTGCACAATCGAGGAAAACAAATAAAAAGCGGATGTTTTGGAAAAAGGAAGAATTTTTAGAAAAAAAAGACATGCTTGCATAATCAAATCTTAAATAAGCCGTATTTGAATTAGCACGGATTAAAACAAGCATGCTTGATGAGAGAATGTACTTCCCAGTACTAGAACCCGTTTGCACAATTTGAGGAAAATAAATAAAGCAGGCGTTTTGAAAAAGGAAGAATTTTAGAAAACCAGGCGTGCTTGCATAATCCAATTAAATGCCGTATTTGAATTAGCCGCAATTAAAACACTAAACTTGAGAGAACGCTACTTGCGAGTATTAGAACCGTTTGCAATCTGAAGAAAATAAATAAAACAGATGTTTTGGAAAAAGGAAGAATTTTTAGAAAAAAAAAAATAGCGTGCTTGCATAATCCAAATCTTAAATAAGCCCGTATTTGAATTAGCACGGATTAAAACACATATGATGAGAAGCTACTTCCCAGTATTAGAACCCGTTTACTGTCGAGAAAAATAAATAAAGCAGACGTTTTGGAAAAGGAAGAATTTTTAGAAAAAAGGCGTGCTTGCATAATCAAAATCAAGCCGTAAAGCGTATTTGAATTAAGCATGGATTAAAACACGTATAATGAGAAACGCTACTTGCCCGTATTAGAACCGTTTGCACAATCGAAGAAAATAAATAAAATAGGCGTTTTGAAAAAGGAAGAATTTTAGAAAAAAACAGAGGCGTGCTTGCATAATCCAAATCTTAATCAGATATTTGAATTAAGACGGATTAAAACACATAGATAAAGAACGCTACTTGCCATATTAGAACCCGTTTGCACAATCTGAGAAAAATAAATAAAATAGACGTTTTGGAAAAAAGAAGAATTTTTAAAAAAAAACAGACGTGCTTGCATAATCCAAATCGTCGTAAGCCATATTTGAATTTGCACGGATTAAAACATGTAACGGTAGAGAACGCTACTTGCCCGTATTAGAACCCGTTTGCACAATGTTAGAAAAATAAATAAAACAGATGTTTTGAAAAAAGGAAGAATTTTTAGAAAAAAAACAGACGTGCTTGCATAATCCAAATCGGCGTAAGCCGTATTTGAATTAACACGGATTAAAACACGTAACAGTAGAGAACACTACTTGGTTGTATTAGAACCCGTTTGCATGTCGAGAAAAAACAAATAATAAAATAGAAGTTTTGGAAAAAGGAAGAATTTTAAAAAAACAGACATGCTTGCATAATCCAAATCTTAAGTAAGTCGTATTTGAATTTGCAATTAAAAAACACGTAACAGAGAACGCTACTTGCCCTATAGAACCGTTTACAATCGAGGAAAATAAATAAAATAGACGTTTTGGAAGAAGGAAGAATTTTTAGAAAAAAATGGACGTGCTTGCATAATCCAAATCTTAAATGGCATTATTTGAATTAGCACGGATTAAAACACGAACTTGATAGAACAGCTACTTGCCCGTATTAGAACCGTTTGCACAATCTGAGAAAAATAAATAAAACAGATGTTCTGGAAAAAAGAATAATTTTTAAAAAAAAAAAAACAGACGTGCTTGCATAATCCAAATCGTCGTAAGCCGTATTTGAATTAGCAAGGATTAAAACACGTAACAGTAGAGAACGCTACTTCCCGTATTAGAACCCGTTTGCACAATCTGAGTAAAATAAATAAAACAGACGTTTTGGAAAAAAGAAGAATTTTTTTAAAAAAAAACAGACGTGCTTGCATAATCCAAATCGTCGTAAGCCGTATTTGAATTAGCACGGATTAAAACACGTAACAGTAGAGAATGCTACTTCCCGTACTAGAACCCGTTTGCACAATCTGAGGAAAATAAATAAAACAGACGTTTTGGAAAAAGGAAGAATTTTTAGAAAACCAGACGTGCTTACGTAATCCAAATCGTCGTAAGCCGTATTTGGATTAGCACGGATTAAAACACGTAACAGTAGAGAACGCTACTTGCCCGTACTAGAACCCGTTTGCACAATTTCAGGAAAATAAATAAAACAGACGTTTTGGAAAAAAGAAGAATTTTTAGAAAAACAGACGTGCTTGCATAATCCAAATCGTCGTACGCCGTATTTGAATTAACACGGATTAAAACACGTAACAGTAGAGAACACTACTTGGCTGTATTAGAACCCGTTTGCACAATCTGAGGAAAACAAATAAAAAAACAGAAGTTTTGGAAAAAGGAAGAATTTTTAAAAAAACAGACATGCTTGCATAATCCAAATCTTCGTAAGCCATATTTGAATTTGCACGGATTAAAACATGTAACGGTAGAGAACGCTACTTGCCCGTATTAGAACCCGTTTGCACAATCTGAGAAAAATAAATAAAACAGATGTTTTGGAAAAAAGAAGAATTTTTAGAAAAAAAACAGACGTGCTTGCATAATCCAAATCGGCGTAAGCCGTATTTGAATTAACACGGATTAAAACACGTAATAGTAGAAAACAACACTTGGTTGTATTAGAACCGTTTGCACTGTCGAGGAAAACAAATAAAAAATCCGTTTTGGAAAAGGAAGAATTTTTAAAAAAAAAACAGAACGTGCTTGCATAATCCAAATCTTCGTAAGTTGTATTTGAATTTGCAGTTAAAAAACACGTAATGTAGAGAGAACTACTTGCCCGCACTAGAACCCGTTTGCACAATCTGAGGAAAATAAATAAAAAAAACGTTTGGAAGAAGGAAGAATTTTAGAAAAAAAAGCACGTGCTTGCATAATCCAAATCTTAAATGGCCGTATTTGAATTAGCACAGTTAAAACACGTAACGATGAGAACGCTACTTTTGCCCGTATTAGAACCTGTTTACATAATCTGAGAAAATAAATAAAAGAGGCGTTTGGAAAAAAAGAAGAATTTTAAAAAAAAAGAGAGCGTGCTAGCATAATCCAAATGGTCGTAAGCCATATTTGAATTAGCACGGATTAAAACAAATAACGATGAGAACGCCTACTTGCCAGTATCAGAACCCGTTTGCACAATCTGAAAATTAAATAAAGCAGAGATGTTTTGGAAAAAGGAAGAATTTTTTTAAAAAAAAGCAATGCTTGCATAATCCAAATCGCCGTAAAAGCGTATTTGAATTAACACGGATTAAAACACGTAATAGTAGAGAACACTACTTGGCCGTATTAGAACCGTTTACAACTCTGGAAAAAAATAAAAAAGCGAAGTTTTGGAAAAAGGAAGAATTTTTAAAAAAAAACATGCTAGCATAATCCAAATCTTCGTAAGTTGTATTTGAATTACGGATTAAAACAAACATAACAGAAAAACGCTACTTGCCCGCACTAGAACCCGTTTACAATCTAGAAAAATAAATAAAGCAGGCGTTTTTGGAAAAAGGAAGAATTTTAAAAAAAAAGCAGACGTGCTTGCATAATCCAAATTGTCATAAGCGTATTTGAATTTGCCGGATTAAAACACGTAACAGTAGAGAACGCTACTTGCCCGTATTAGAACCCGTTTACTGTCACAATCGAGAAAAATAAATAAAAATAGAAGTTTTGGAAAAAGGAAGAATTTTTAAAAAAAAGAGACGTGCTTGCATAATCCAAATCTTAAGTAAGTTGTATTTGAATTAGGGCGGATTAAAACACGTAGCTTGATGAGAAACGCTACTTGCCTATTAGAACCCGTTTGCACAATCAGAGAAAAATAAATAAAACAGATGTTACGGAAAAAAGAAGAATTTTTTAAAAAAAACATACGTGCTAGCATAATCCAAATCGTCGTAAGCCGTATTTGAATTAGCACGGATTAAAACATGCTAATGATGAGAAACGCTACTTGCCCGAATGTAACCCGTTTGCACAATCGAGAAAAATAAATAAAACAGCGTTTGGAAAAAAAGAAGAATTTTAAAAAAAAACAGATGTGCTTGCATAATTCAAATCGTCATAAGCCGTATTTGAATTAACACGGATTAAAACACGTAGAAGTAGAGAATACTACTTGGCTGTATTAGAACCCGTTTGCACAATCTGAGGAAAACAAATAAAAAAATAGAAGTTTTGGAAAAAGGAAGAATTTTTAAAAAAATAGACATGCTTGCATAATCCAAATCTCCAAGTAAGTTGTATTTTGAATTCGCACGGATTAAAACACGTTACGGATGAGAAACGCTACTTGCCCGTATTAGAACCAGTTTCACAATTTGAGGAAAAATAAATAAAATAGACGTTTTGAAAAAGGATAAATTTTTAGAAAAAAATTATGCTTGCATAATCCAAATCGTCGTAAGATATTTGAATTTTGATTAAAACATGTAACAAAGAAACGCTAAGAACCCGTTTACACAATCTGAGAAAAAAAATAAACAGACGTTTTGGAAAAAAAGAAGAAATTTTAAAAAAAGCAGATAAGTTGCATAATCCAAATCGTCGTCGTCGTATTTGAATTAGCACGGATTAAAACACGTAACTTGATGAGAACGCTACTTGCCGTATTAGAACCCGTTTGCATAAATGAAGAAAATAAATAAAGAACAGACGTTTTGGAAAAAGGAAGAATTTTAGAAAAAAAAAAACGAGCGTGCTTGCATAATCCAAATCTTCGTAAATGCGTATTTGAATTAGCACAATTAAAACAATAATGGAGAGAACGCTACTTGCCCGTGTTAGAACCCGTTTACTGTCGAAAAAATAAATAAAATGCAGACGTTTTTGAAAAAAAGGAAGAATTTTTTAAGAAAAAAAAGATGTGCTTGCATAATCCAAATCGTCGTAATCCGTATTTGAATTAGTACGGATTAAAAACGTCCTTGATGAGAAACGCTATTGTCAGATAGAACCCGTTTGCACAATGATCGAGAAAAATAAATAAAGCAGACGTTTTGGAAAAAAGGAAGAAATTTTAGAAAAACGAGACGTGCTTGCATAATCCAAATCATCGTAACCGTATTTGAATTTGGGATTAAAACAAATAACTTGATGAGAACGCTACTTGCCGTATTAGAACCCGTTTGCACAATCTCAAGAAAATAAATAAACGAGATGTTTTGGAAAAAAGAAGAATTTTAGAAAAAAAAAAAACTTGACGTGCTTGCATAATCCAAATCGTCGTAAGCCGTATTTGAATTAGCACGCATTAAAACCGTAACAATAGAGAACGCTACTTGCCCGTATTAGAACCCGTTTGCACTGAATGCGAGGAAAATAAATAAAATTGACGTTTTGGAAAAAGAAAGAATTTTTAAAAAAATAGATGTGCTTGCATAATCAAATCGTAAATAGCGTATTTGAATTAGCACGGACTAAAACACGTAACTTGAAAGAGAGAACGCTACTTGCCCATACTAGAACCACGTTTGCACAATCGAGGAAAATAAATAAAGCAGACGTTTGGAAAAAGGAAGAATTTTTAGAAAAACACACGTGCTTGCATAATCCAAATGGAAGTAAATACCGTATTTGAATTAGCACGGATTAAAACATGTAACGGTAGAGAACGCTACTTGCCGTATTAGAACCGTTTGCACAATGCGAGGAAAATAAATAAAACAGGCGTTTTGGAAAAGAAGAATTTTTAGAAAAAAAGCGGGACGATGCTTGCATAATCAAATGGAACACGTAAGTAAGCCGTATTTGAATTAACAAGGATTAAAACACGTAAAAGGAAGAATAGAGAACACTACTTGGCCGTATTAGAACCCGTTTGCACAATCTGAGGAAAATAAATAAAGCGAAGTTTTGGAAAAAGAAGAATTTTAAAAAAAGCGAGACATGCTTGCATAATCCAAATCTTCGTAAGTCGTATTTGAATTATGCACGGATTAAAACACGTAACGGTAGAGAGCGATTACTTGCCCATACTAGAACCCGTTTGCACAATGTGAGGAAAATAAATAAAGCAGGCGTTTTGGAAAAAGGAAGAATTTTTAGAAAAAAAAACAGACATGCTTGCATAATCCAAATCTTAAGTAAGCCGTATTTGAATTAAAACAAGCCGGATTTAAAACACATAATAGTAGAAACACTTCTTGCCCTTATTAAAACCGTTTGCATAATGTGAGAAAATAAATAAAAAAGCAGACGTTTTGGAAAAGGAAGAATTTTAAAAAAAAAACAGATGTGCTTGCATAATCCAAATCGTCGTAAGCCGTATTTGAATTAGCACGGATTAAAACACGTAACAGTAGAGAACACTACTTGCCGTATTAGAACCCGTTTGCACAATCTTGGAAAATAAATAAAACAGAAGTTTTGGAAAAAGGAAGAATTTTAAAAAAACAACGTTGCTTGCATAATCCAAATCTTAAGTAAGTCGTATTTGAATTAGCACGGATTAAAACACGTACTGATGAGAACGCTACTTGCCCGCACTAGAACCCGTTTGCAATGAGAAAAATAAATAAAGCAGGCGTTTTGGAAAAAGGAAGAATTTTTAGAAAACAAACGTGCTTGCATAATCCAAATCTTTGTAAGTAGTCTTTGAATTAGCACGGATTAAAACACGTAACGGTAGAGAACGCTAGTTGCCCGTATTAAGAACCGTTTGCATTGTCGAAAAAAAAAATAAAAAAAGAGTTTTTTGGAAAAAGGAGATGTTTTGAAAAACAGACATGCTTGCATAATCCAAATCTTCGTAAGTCGTATTTGAATTTGCACGGATTAAAAAACCATTTTGATAAAAGACGATTGTTTTCGCTACTTGCCCAAACCGTCGTAGAACCGTTTGCACAATCTTAGGAAAATAAATAAAAGAAAATAGAATGCGTTTTGGAAAAAGGAAGAATTTTTAGAAAAAAACAGACGTGCTTGCATAATCCAAATCATCGTGCAGTATTTGAATTATACTGATTAAAAAAACGTAATACTTGAGAAGAGAACCACACGCCCAGAATTAGAACCTGTTGCACAATCTCAAGAAAACAAATAAAAAAGGCGTTTTTGGAAAATGGAAGAATTTTTAGAAAAAAACAAACGTGCTTGTATAATCCATATCTTAAATGGCGTATTTGAATCAGCCGAGGATTAAAACACGTAACAAGAGAGAACGTGCCCGTATTAGAACCGTTTACTGTCAAGAAAATAAATAAAACAGATGTTTTGGAAAAAGGAAGAATTTGTAGAAAAAAAATGACATGCTTGCATAATCCAAATCTTAAGTAAGCGTATTTGAATTAGCGCAGTTAAAACACGTACTTGATAGAGAACGCTACTTGCCACGTATTAGAACCCGTTTGCACAATCCTTTCGAAGAAAATAAATAAAAACGTTTTGGAAAAAGGAAGAATTTTTAAAAAAAAAAGAAAAACGGACGTCCTTGCATAATCAAATCGTCGTAAATGATATTTGAATTAGCACGGATTAAAACCTGCGTAACAATAGAGAACGCTACTTGCCCGTATTAGATCCAATTTACTGTCCCGAGAAAAATAAATAAAGCAGACGTTTTGGAAAATTGAATTTTTTTAAAAAAAGAGATGTGCTTGCACAATCAAACTAAGTAAGTCGTATTTGAATTCAGTGCAATTTGACTAAAACACATAACAAGAGAGAACGATACTTGCCCATACTAGAACCCGTTTGCACAATGTGAGGAAAATAAATAAAGCAGACGTTTTGGAAAAAGGAAGAATTTTTAGAAAAACAAAATTTGCCTCGCCATAATCAAATGGAAATAAGTAAGCGTATTTGAATTAACTCTGATTAAAAACACGTAAACGTTAGAGAACACTACTTGCCGATTAGAACTCGTTTGCACAATGTAGGGAAAACAAATAAAAAAAATAGAAGTTTTGGAAAAAGAAAGAATTTTTTTAAAAACAGACATGCTTGCATAATCCAAATCTTAAGTAAGTCGTATTTGAATTTGCACGGATTAAAACACGTAACATAGAAAATGCGCTACTTGCCCGACTAGAACCCGTTTGCACAATCCGAGGAAAATAAATAAAATGCGTTTTGGAAAAGGAAGAATTTTAGAAAAAAAACAACGTGCTTGCATAATCCAAATCTTCGTAGTCGTATTTGAATTAGCCTTGATTAAAACACGTAAAGAGTAGAGAACGCTACTTGCCCGTATTAGAACTCCGTTTGCACAACTGAAAAAAAAATAAAGCAGAGCGTTTTGGAAAAAGAAGAATTTTAAAAAAAACCAGGCGTGCTAGCATAATCCAAATCTTCAGTCACCAGTATTGAATTAGTACTTGATTAAAACACGTAACAGTAGAGAACGCTACTTGCCCGTATTAGAACACGTTTGCACAATCTGAGAAAAATAAAAAACAGACATTTTGGACAAAAGACGATTGTTTTAAAAAAAACAGACGTACTTGCATAATCCAAACCGTCGTAAGCCGTATTCGAATTAGCACGGATTAAAACACGTAACAGTAGAGAACGCTACTTGCCCGTATTAGAACCCGTTTGCATAATCTGAAGAAAATAAATAGAACAGACGTTTTGGAAAAAGGAAGAATTTTTAGAAAAAAAAAACAGACGTGCTTGCATAATCCAAATCATCGTAAGCCGTATTTGAATTTGCACGGATTAAAACACGTAACAGAAGAGAACCCTACTTGCCCGAATTAGAACCCGTTTGCATAATCTGAAGAAAATAAATAAAACAGACGTTTTGGAAAATGGAAGAATTTTTTTAAAAAAAACTCAAACGTGTTGTATAATCCATATCTTAGTAAGCCGTATTTGAATTAGCACGGACCAAAACACGTAAATGCAGTAAGAACGTTACTTGCCCGTTTTAAGTATTAGAAGCCGTTTGCACAATCCCAGAAAAAAATAAATAAATATGTTTTGAAAAAGGAAGAATTTGTAGAAACAAAAAAACGTGCTTGCATAATCCAAATCTTAAATGCGTATTTGAATTAGCACGGATTAAAACATACGTAACAATAGGGAACGCGACTTCCGTTATTAGATCCAGTCTGCACAACGAGAAAAATAAATAAGGGGGATGTTTTGGAAAAAGAAGAATTTTTAAAAAAGCAGGGCGTTAACTTGCATAATCGAAATGGAAGTAAGTTCCCATTATTTGAATTAACCGGATTAAAACACGAATAAAGAGAGAACACTACTTGGTCGATTAGAACTTCGTTCTGAGAAAACAAAATAAAAAAACAGAAGTTTTGGAAAAGGAAGAATTTTTAAAAAATGTAGACATGCTTGCATAATCCAAATCTTCGTAAGTCGTATTTGAATTTGCACGGATTAAAACACGTGACAAGAGAAAACTAGTTGCTCCACTAGAACCGGTTTGCACAATCTGAGGAAAATAAAAATAAAATGTAGCCGTTTTGGAAAAGGAAGAATTTTTTAGAAAAAAACAAACGTAGCGTGCTTATAATCCAAATCTTAAGTAAGCCGTATTTGAATTAGCCGAGATTAAAACACGTAATTGTTAGAAAGAACGCTACTTGCCCGTATTAGAACCCACGTTTGCCTAACAGAAAATAAAAGAAACAGACGTTTTGGAAAAAAGAAGAATTTTAAAAAATAAAATGTGATAATCCAAATCAAATTAAGTAAAGCGTATTTGAATTAGCACGGGACTAAAACACGTGAATAGAGAACGATACTTGCCCATACTAGAACCGTTTGCACAATGTGAGGAAAATAAATAAAATCGTTTTGGAAAAAGGAAGAATTTTAGAAAAACAGATGCTTTGATAATCCAAATCGTCAGAAGTCAAAGTATTTGAATTAGCGCGGATTAAAACACTACTTGATGAAGAGAAGCGATACTTGCCCATACTAGAACCCGTTTACATATGTAGAAAATAAATAAAATAGATTTGGAAAAAGGAAGAATTTTTAGAAAAACAGACGTGCTTTTGCATAATCCAAATCGCCGTAAGCCATATTTGAAATTTGTACGGATAAAACATCTTGTTAACGCTACATCGCCCGTATTAGAACGTTTACTTGCAGCAACTCGAGAAAAATAAATAAAGCGATGTTTTGAAAAAAGAAGAATTTTTAGAAAAAAAAAGACGTGCTTGCATAATCGAAATCGAAGAAACGTATTTGAATTAACACTGGTTAAAACACGTAGCAAGAGAGAACACTTTACTTAGTCGTATTAGAACTCGCTTGCAAAACTGAGGCAAACAAATAAAAAACAGTTTTGGAAAAAGGAAGAATTTTTAAAAAAGCAGACAATGCTTTCATAATCCAAAATCTTAAGTCGCATTTGAATTTGCACGATTAAAACACGAATATGAGAGAACGCCAGTTGCCCGCTAGAACCCGTTTGCACAATCAGGAAAATAAATAAAAATGACGTTTTTGGAAAAAGGAAGAATTTTAGAAAAAAAAACAAACGCGTGCTGCATAATCCAAATCTTAAGAAGCCGATTTGAATTAGCTGATTAAAACACGAATAAAGAGAGAGCCATCAGCTTGCGTATTAGAACCCGTTTGCACAACTGAAAGAAAAATAAATAAAATGCGTTTTGGAAAAAAAGAAGAATTTTTTAAAAAAAAACAGATGTGCTTGCATAATCCAAATCGCCGTGAGCGTATTTGAATTAGCACGATTAAAACAAATATGATAGGAGAACTACTTGCCCGATAGATCCGGCCTCACACAATGTCGAGAATAATAAATAAAGCAGACGTTTTGGAAAAAAAAGCATTTTTAAAAATGATATGTGCTACTAATCCAAATCGTCGTAGTTTATTTGAATTAGCACGGACTAGAACACGTGCTTGAGAGAGAACGATACTTGCCCATACTAGAACCCGCTTGCATATGTAGGAAAATAAATAAAAAACGTTTTGGAAAAAGGAAGAATTTTTTAGAAAATGACGTGCTTACATAATCAAATCGTCGTAAGCCATATTTGAATTTGCACGGATTAAAAAACATGTAACTTAGAGAACGCTACTTGCCCGTATTAGAACTCGCTTGCACAACTGAAAATAAATAAAACAGGATGTTTTTGGAAAAAGAAGAATTTTTAGAAAAAAACAGACGTGCTTGCATAATCCAAATCGTCGTAAGCGTATTTGAATTAACACGGATTAAAACACGCATGCTTGAGAGGCTTTACTTGGTCGTATTAGAACCGGTTTTTGCAAAATCTGAGAAAAAACAAATAAAAAACAGAAGTTTTGGAAAAAGGAAGAATTTTTAAAAAAACAGACATGCTTGCATAATCCAAATCTTCATAAGTCGTATTTGAATTTGCACGGATTAAAACACGTATATGATGAGAACGCTAGTTGCCCGTACTAGGAACTCGTTTGCAATAACTGGAGGAAAATAAATAAAGCAGGGCGTTTTGGAAAAAGGAAGAATTTTTAGAAAAAAACAAACGTATGCTTGCATAATCCAAATCTTAAAAGTAGTTTTATTTGAATTAGCATGATTAAAACACGCAGTCAGTAGAGAACCGCTACTTACCCGTATTAGAACCCGCTTGCACAACTCGAGAAAAATAAATAAAACCAGACGTTTTGGAAAAAAGAAGAATTTTTAAAAAAGCGTATGTGCTTGCATAATCCAAATCGTCGTGGTTTATTTGAATTAGCACGATTAAAAACATCGTGGCAATGAAACATTTACTTGCGCGTATAGATCCCATTTGCACAATCCGAGAATAATAAATAAAATGCAGACGTTTTGGAAAAAAAGAAGAATTTTTAAAAAACAGATGTACTTGCATAATCCAAATCGTCAGAAGTTTCAGTATATGAATTAAGACGATTAGAACACATCGAATAAAGAGAGAAGCGATGCTTGCCCATACTAGAACTTCGTTTACGCAATGTGAGGAAAATAAATAAAGCGTACGTTGAAAAAGGAAGAATTTTTAGAAAAACAGGCGTGCTTGCATAAATAATCCAAATCGTCAAAGCCATATTTTGAATTTGCAGTTAAAAACATGTAACGGTGAAACGCTACTTGCCCGTATTAGAAACCGTTTACCTGATCGAGAAAAATAAATAAAACGGACATTTTGGAAAAAAGAAGAATTTTTAGAAAAAAATGACGTGCTTGCATAATCCAAACTGCCGTAAGTAAAAGCGTATTTTGAATTAACCGCGGATTAAAACACGTAACAAAGAGAGAACACGCGGTATTAGAACTCGTTTGCAAAACTGAGGAAAACAAAAAAAAAGCGAGGATTTTGGAAAAAGGAAGAATTTTTAAAAACAGACATGCTATAATCAAATCTTAAGTAAGTCGTATTTGAATTGGTACCTATTAAAACACGTAATTGAGAGAACGTTAGTTGCCCGCACTAGAACCTTTTGTTGTCGGGAAAATAAATAAAATGACGTTTTGGAAAAAAGAAGAATTTTAGAAAAAACAAACTGCTTGCATAATCAAAATCTTAAGTCGTATTTGAATTAGCACATTAAAAACGTAACATTAGAGAGAACGCTACTTGCCCGTATTAGAACCGTTTGCACAATGTGAGAAAAATAAATAAAGCATTGCGTTTTTGGAAAAAGAAGAATTTTTAAAAACAGACGTTCTAGCATAATCCAAACTCGTCGAGCCGTATTTGAATTAGCAAGGATTAAAACACGTAATGATGAACGCCTAACGTAGTATCGAACCACGTTGCACAACTGAGAAAAAATAAATAAAGCAATCGTTTTGGAAAAAAAAGAGCAATTTTAAAAAATGGCGTGCTTATAATCCAAATCATTTTAGTCGTATTTGAATTAACATGATTAAAACACGTAATAGTAGAGAACACTACTTGGTCAGATTAGAACCCGTTTACTAACTGAGGAAAACAAATAAAAAAAGAAGTTTTGGAAAAGGAAGAATTTTTTAAAAAATAGACATGCTTGCGCATAATCCAAATCTCGTGAAATTGTATTTGGAATTAAAGCGCATTAAAAACACGTAATCAAAGACAAGAACGTTTATGTTCACCCGCACTAGAACTGCCACAATTCCGTCGAGGAAAATAAATAAAGCCAGGCGTTTTTGAAAAAAAGGATAAATTTTTAGAAAAACATCGTGCTTTGTACAATCCAAATCATTAAGTAAGCCATATTTGAATTTGTACGCAGTTAAAACATGCTAACTATGTTGAGAACGCTACTTGCCCATGTATTAGAACTTCGTTTACAATCTCGAGAAAAATAAATAAAACGAGATGTTTTGAAAAAGGAAGAATTTTTAAAAAAAGAGACGTGCTTGCATAATCCAAAAATCTTAAGTAAGCCGAATTTGGATTAGCGCTGATTAAAACATCGTAATTGAAGAGAGAACGCCATTTTCCCATATTATTGAACCCGATTGCACAATCCGAGAAAAATAAATAAAACGTATGTTTTGGAAAAAAGAAGAATTTTTAAAAAAAACATACGTGCTAGCATAATCCAAATCGTCGTAAGTCGTATTTGAAATTAGCTCGGAGTTAAAAACACGTAACTTGAGAATGCTACTTGCCCGTATCGAAGCCGTTAAAGCAATGCGAGAAAAATAAATAAAGCGTAAGTTTTGGAAAAAAGAAGAATTTAAAAAAAAAAAAAATGCGTGCTTGCATAATCTAAATCGTCAGAAGTCAAAATATTTGAATTAACACGGATTAAAACACGAATAAAGAGAGAACACTACTTGGCTGTATTAGAACCCGTTTACTGTCCCGAGGCAAACAAATAAAAAAACAAGTTTTTTGGAAAAGGAAGAATTTTAAAAAACAAGACATGCTTTCATAATCCAAATCTTAAGTAAGTCGTATTTGAATTTGCATGGATTAAAACACGTAATTGTTAGAACTCTACTTGCCCGCACTAGAACCCGTTTGCACAATCCGAGGAAAAATAAATAAAACAGGCGTTTTGGAAAAGGAAGATTTTTTAGAAAAACAAAGCAGAGTTTGCATAATCCAAATCGTCAGTAAACCATATTTGAATTTGCACAGTTAAAACATGTAACATGAGAGAACGCTACTTGCCCGTATTAGAACCCGATTTGCCTGATCTGAGAAAATAAATAAACCAGGCGTTTTGGAAAAAGGAAGATTTTTTAAAAAAAATAGATATTACTGCAATCCAAATCGCCGTAAGTCGTATTTGAATTAGCCACTGATTAAAACACGTAAGCAGTGAGAACGCTACTTGCCCGTGTATTAGAACCCCGTTTGCATAATATGAAGAAAATAAATAAAGCGGGCGTTTGCAAAAAGGAAGAATTTTTAGAAAAAAAAAACAGAGACATGCTTGCATAATCCAAATCTTAAGAAGCGGTATTTGAATTAGCAGTTAAAAACACGTAATGAGAACGCTACTTGCCCGTATTAGAACCCGTTTGCACAATCTCGAAAATAAATAAAGCAGACGTTTTGGAAAAAGAAGAATTTTTAAAAAAAATGATGTGCTTGCATAATCCAAATCGTAAGTAAGCGTATTTGAATTAGCAGGACTAAAACACCTTGATGAAGAACGATACTTGCCCATACTAGAACCCGTTTGCACAATGTGAGGAAAATAAATAAAACAGGGCGTTTTGGAAAAAAGGAAGACTTTTAGAAAAAGGCGTGCTTGCATAATCCAAATCGTCGTAAGCCGTGTTGAATTAGCACGGATTAAAACACGTAACAATAGAGAACGCTACTTGCCCGTATTAGAACCACCGTTTACAATCGAGAAAAATAAATAAAACAGACGTTTTGGAAAAAAGAAGAAATTTTAAAAAAAACAGATGTGCTTGCATAATCCAAATCGTCGTAAGCTGTATTTGAATTAGCACGGACTAAAACACGTAACAGTAGAGAACGATACTTGCCCATACTAGAACCCGTTTGCACAATGTGAGGAAAATAAATAAAACAGTCGTTTTGGAAAAAGGAAGAATTTTTAGAAAAACAAACGTGCTTGCATAATCCAAATCGTCGTAAGCCGTATTTGAATTAGCACGTTAAAACACGTACGAGTAGGAGAACGCTACTTGCCCGTGATTAGGAACCCGTTTGCAATAACTGAGAAAAATAAATAAAAGACGTTTTGGAAAAAGAAGAATTTTAAAAAAAACAGAGCGTGCTTGCCTAATCAAAATCGTCGTAAAGCCAGTATTAAATAGACGGATTAAAACAAATAACACAGAGAATGCTACTTGCCCGTATTAGAACCCGTTTGCACAATCTAAGAAAAATACAAAACAGACGTTTTGGAAAAAAGAAGAATTTTAAAAAAAAAACAGACGTGCTTGCCTAATTCAAATCATTAGTAAGCCATATTTGAATTCTCAGACGGAGTTAAAACACGTAACTGATAGAGAACGCTTACTTGCCCGTATTAGAACCCGTTTTGCACAATCTGAGGAAAACAAATAAAAACAGATGTTTTGGAAAAAGGAAGAATTTTAAAAAAACAGACGTGCTTGCATAATCCAAACGTCGTAAGCGTATTTGAATTAGCCCGCGAGGAAAACACGTAACAAAATGAGAGAACCCTACTTGCCCGAATTAGAACCCGTTTGCATAATCTGAAGAAAATAAATAAAGCAGGCGTTTTGGAAAATGGAAGAATTTTAGAAAAAAAGCCAGGCGTGCTTGCATAATCAAATCTTAAGTAAGCCGTATTTAAAATTAGCACGGTTAAAACACGTAACAAAGATAGAGAACACTACTTGGCCGTATTAGAACCCGTTTGCACAATCGATGAAAAGAAATAAAAACAGAAGTTTTGGAAAAAGGAAGAATTTTAAAAAAAACAGACATGCTTGCATAATCAAATCTTAAGTAAAGTAGTATTTGAATTTAAATGATTAAAACATGTAATAGTAGAGAACGCTACTTGCCCGTATTAGAACCCGTTTGCACAATGTGAGAAAATAAATAAAACAGCGTTTGGAAAAAGAAGAATTTTTAAAAAAACAGCGTTTAGCATAATCCAAATCGTGCGAAGTCGTATTTGAATTAGCACGGATTAAAACACGTATGCGAGAGAACGCTACTTGCCCGTATCGTAACTCCGTTTGCACTATCTGAGAAAAATAAATAAAACAGTCATTTTGGAAATAAGAAGAATTTTTTTAAAAAAAAACAAACGTGCTTGCATAATCCAAATCGTCGTAAGCCGTATTTGAATTAACACGGATTAAAACACGTAATAGTAGAGAACACTACTTGGCTGTATTAGAACCCGTTTGCACAATGCGAGGAAAACAAATAAAAAAATAGAAGTTTTGGAAAAAGGAAGAATTTTTAAAAAAATAGACATGCTTGCATAATCCAAATCTTCGTAAGTTGTATTTGAATTCGCACGGATTAAAACACGTAACTGATAGAGAACGCTACTTACCGCACTAGAACCGTTTACTGAATCGAGGAAAATAAATAAAATGACGTTTAGGAAAAAGGAAGAATTTTAGAAAAAAGAACGTGCTTGCATAATCCAAATGGTCGTAAGCCATATTTGAATTTACGCATTAAAAAAAACAAGTAACGGTAAAGAGAACGCTACTTGCCGTAGATAACCCGTTTGCAATCGAAAAAAATAAATAAAACAGATGTTTTGGAAAAAGGAAGAATTTTTTAAAAAAAAGGCGTGCTTGCATAATCCAAATCTTATTAAGCGAATTTGAATTAACACGATTAAAACACGTAATGAGAGAACGCTACTTGCCCATATTAGAACCGTTTGCACAACTGAAAAATAAATAAAACAGATGTTTTGGAAAAAAGAAGAATTTTAAAAAAAATACGTGCTAGCATAATCCAAATTATGCGTGGCGTGTATTTGAATTAGCCGGATTAAAACCGCGAATTGAAGAGAGAAGCTACTTGCCCGTATTAGAACCGTTTACCTAATCTGAGAAAAATAAATAAAATAGGCGTTCTGGAAAAAAGAAGAATTTTAAAAAAAAAAAGCAGGCGTGCTTACCTAATCAAAATGAAGTAAAAGCCCGTATTTGAAATAACACGGTTAAAAACACGTAACGATAGAGAGAACGCTACTTGCCCACACTAGAACCGTTTGCACAGCAAAAATAAATAAAGCAGACGTTTTGGAAAAAGGAAGAATTTTTAGCAAAGCGAGGTGTGCTTGCATAATCAAATTGTCGTAAGC
The DNA here is from genome assembly GCA_026541065.1 of Canavalia ensiformis. Taxonomy (NCBI): domain Eukaryota; kingdom Viridiplantae; phylum Streptophyta; class Magnoliopsida; order Fabales; family Fabaceae; genus Canavalia; species Canavalia ensiformis. The sequence continues at coordinate 71,219 of JAMKYM010000330.1, read as the reverse complement.
CATATTTGAATTTGCACGGTTAAAACATGTAATAAGAGAGAACGCTACTTGCCCGTATTAGAACCCGTTTGCACTGTCTGAAAAAATAAATAAAACATCGTTTGGAAAAAAGAAGAATTTTAAAAAAAGCGGATGTGCTTGCATAATCCAAATCGTCGATCTTGATTTGAATTAGCCTGCATTAAAAACATAATTGATGAGAATCTTGCCCATACTAGAACTCCGTTTGCACAATGTCTTAAAAAATAAATAAAACATCGTTTTGGAAAAAGGAAGAATTTTAGAAAAAGCAGGCGTGGATTTGCATAATCAAATCGTAAGCAGTATTTGAATTAGCAGTTAAAACAATGAGAGAACTTACTTGCCCGTATTAGAACCCGTTTGCACAATCGAGAAAAATAAATAAAATAGGCGTTTTGGAAAAAAGAAGAATTTTAAAAAAAAACAGGCGTGCTTGCCTAATCAAAAATCGTAAGTCAGTATTTGAAATAGCGGATTAAAACAAGTAACAGAGAAGGCAGCTACTTTTGCAAGAGTATTAGAACCGTTTGCACAATCTAAGAAAAATACAAAGCAGACGTTTTGGAAAAAAGAAGAATTTTTTTAAAAAATAGACGTGCTTGCATAATCCAAATCGTCGTAAGCGTATTTGAATTAGCGCGAGGATTAAAAACAATAGCTTGATAGAGAGCGATACTTTTGCGAGACGTAACCGTTAAAGCACAATCTGAGAAAAAATAAATAAAGCAGTCCTTTTGGAAAAAAGAAGAATTTAAAAAAGCAGAGCGTGCTTGCATAATCCAAATCGTCTTAAGCCGTTATTTGAATAACACTGTTAAAAACACGTAACTTGAGAACACTACTTGTCAGTGTTAGAACGTTTGCACAATCGAGGAAAACAAATAAAAAATGAAGTTTTGGAAAAAGGAAGAATTTTTTAAAAAAAGCAGGACATGCTTTCATAATCCAAATCTTAAGTAAGTCGTATTTGAATTTGCATGGATTAAAACACATAACTTGAGAGAAGGCGCTACTTGCCCGCACTAGAACCGTTTGCACAATGAGGAAAATAAATAAAGCAGACGCGTTTTGGAAAAAGGAAGAATTTTTAGCAAAAGCAGTGTGCTTGCATAATCCAAATCGTCGTAAGCCATATTTGAATTTGCAGATTAAAACATGCAATAGAGAAACGCAGCTACTTTGCCCGTATTAGAACCGTTTACTGTCGAGAAAAATAAATAAAGCAGAGGCGTTTTGGAAAAAGAAGAATTTTTTAAAAAAAACAGGCGTGCTTGCATAATCCAAATCGCCGTAGGCAGTATTTGAATTAGCAACGGATTAAAACACGATCAATAGAGAAGCGGTACTTGCCCGTATTAGAACCCGTTTGCACTGTCGAGAAAAAATAAATAAAGCAGGCGTTTGGAAAAAAGAAGAATTTTTAAAAAAACAGATGTGCTTGCATAATCCAAATGCACGTAAGCGCATTATTTAGATGCCATGACTAAAACATTGCTTGATGAGAACGAGCTTTGCCCATACTAGAACCCGTTTGCACAATGTGAGGAAAATAAATAAAAGCACTCGTTTGGAAAAGGAAGAATTTTAGAAAAAGCGACGCGTGCTTGCATAATCCAAATCGTCGTAAGCCGTATTTGGATTAGCACTGAATAAAACACGTAACTTGAGAGAACGCTGCCCATATTAGAACCACGTTTGCACAATCTTAGAAAATAAATAAAATAGACGTTTTGGAAAAAAAGAAGAATTTTAAAAAACAGACGGCGTGCTTGCCTAATCAAAATCGTAAATGGCCGTATTTGAAATAGCGCGGATTAAAACACGTAACGATAGAGAACGCTACTTGCCCGTATTAGAACCCGTTTACAATGTCGAGAAAAATAAATAAAATGATTTTGGAAAAAAATTTTTAAAAAATACGTCACGCATAATCCAAATCGTCGTAAATGTATTTGAATTAGCACGATTAAACACGTATCAATAGAACCGTACTTTGCCCGTATTAGAACCACGTTTACAATCTGAGAAAAATAAATAAAGCAGACGTTTTTGAAAAAGAAGAATTTTTAAAAAAAAACAGATGTGTTGCATAATCCAAATGGAAATGCATTAAGCGTATTTGAATTAGCACGGACTAAAAACACGTGAATGATAGAAACGATCTTGCCTATACTAGAACCCGTTTGCACAATGTGAGGAAAATAAATAAAAGGATCATTTTGGAAAAAGGAAGAATTTTAGAAAAGCAGGCGTGCTTGCATAATCCAAATGGAAGTCGTAAGCGGTATTTGAATTAGCAGATTAAAACACGTACTTGATGAGAACGCTACTTGCCCGTATTAGAACCCGTTTACAATCTTAGAAAAATAAATAAAATGAAGCGTTTTGGAAAAAGAAGAATTTAAAAAAGCAGGCGTGCTTGCTAATCAAAATGGATTCGTAAAGCGTATTGAAATAGCGCATTAAAACATTTATGCATGAGAAGCGCTACTTGCCCAGTATTAGAACCCGTTTAATCTGAGAAAAAATAAAGAAATGACGTTTTGGAAAAAGAAGAATTTTTAAAAAAAAACCAGGGGCGTGCTTGCATAATCCAAATCGTCAGTAAGTAGTATTTGAATTAGTAGGATTAAAACACGTATCAATAGAGAACGTACTTTGCCACGTATTAGAACCTGTTTGCACAATCGAGAAAAATAAATAAAACAGGCGTTTTGGAAAAAGAAGAATTTTAAAAAAAGCATGTGTTTTTGCATAATCCAAATAGCGTCTGTAAGCATATTTGAATTAGCACTGGACTAAAACAACGTAATAAAAGATGAGAGAATATACTTGCCCATACTAGAACCCGTTTGCATGTGAGGAAAATAAATAAAGCAATCGTTTTTGGAAAAAGGAAGAATTTTTGAAAAATGCGTGCTTGCATAATCCAAATCGTCGTAAGTAGCCGTATTTGAATTATACGGATTAAAACAAATAATGATGAAACGCTACTTGCGTAATTAGAACCGTTTGCACAATCGAGAAAAATAAATAAAATAGATGTTTTGGAAAAAGAAGAATTTTAAAAAAGCAGGCGTGCTTACCTAATCAAAGTCGTTATGGCAGTATTTGAAATAGCGCGGATTAAAACAACGAATGAAGAAGAACGCTACTTGCACATTATTAGAACCGTTTGCACAATCTAAGAAAAATACAAAACAGGCGTTTTGGAAAAAAAAGAAGAATTTTTTTAAAAAATAGGCGTGCTTGCATAATCCAAATGGCAAGTAGCAGTATTTGAATTAGCACTTATTAAAACACGTAGCTTGATGAGAACGATACTTGCCTGTATTAGAAACCGTTTGCACACCTGAGAAAACAAATAAAAAAAAACAAGTTTTGGAAAAAGGAAGAATTTTAGAAAAAATTTCGGACATGCTTTGCTTAATCCAAATCTTAATCGGCGTATTGGTGTAGGCGGATTAAAACACGTACTTGATGAAAACGTTACTTGCCGTATTAGAACACGTTTGCAATAATCGAGAAAAATAAAAATGTACATTTTGGACAAAAGACGCGATTGTTTTAAAAAACAGGGCGTACTTGCATAATCCAAAAATGCGTAAAAAGCATATTCAATTAGCGGATTAAAACGCATGCTGAGAACGCTACTTGCCGTATTGAACCTTCCGTTTGCATAATCAAGAAAATAAATAGAGCAGGCGTTTTGGAAAAAGGAAGAATTTTTAGAAAAAAAAAAAAAACGTGCTTGCATAATCCAAATCATCGTAAGTCATATTTGAATTTACACGATTAAAACAATGCGCGAGAAGAGAACCCTACTTGCCCGAATTAGAACCGTTTGCATAATCCCCGAAGAAAATAAATAAATGACGTTTTGGAAAATGGAAGAATTTTTAGAAAAAAATGAGGCGTCGTCCATAATCCAAATCTTAGTAAAGATTTGGATTAGCACGGTTAAAATATCGTAATGAAGAAGAACGTTACTTGCCGTATTAGAACCGTTTGCACAATCAAGAAAATAAATAAAGCAGACGTTTTGGAAAAAGGAAGAATTTTAGAAAAAAAAGCAGCGTGCTTGCATAATCCAAATCATCGTAAGTCGTATTTGAATTTGCACGGATTAAAACACGTAATAGTAGAGAACCCTACTTGCCCGAATTAAAACCCGTTTGCATAATCTGAAGAAAATAAATAAGGCAGGCGTTTTGGAAAATGGAAGAATTTTTAGAAAAAAAAAACAGGCGTGCTTGCATAATCCAAATCTTAATAAACGTATTTGAATTATAACGGATTAAAACACATGCTTGATGAGAAAGCTACTTTCAGTATTAGAACCCGTTTACACAATGAAAAAATAAATAAAGCGGATGTTTTGGAAAAAGGAAGAATTTTTAGAAAAAAGAGGGCGTGCTTGCATAATCCAAATCTTAAATAAATTGTATTTGAATTAGCACTGTTAAACACATGCTGATGAAAACGCTACTTGCGTCTTATTAGAACCCGTTTGCACAATCTAAGAAAAATAAATAAAACAGAGGTTTTGGAAAAAGGAAGAATTTTTTTTAAAAAAGAGATGTGCTTGCATAGTCAAATGCGTCGAAGCCGTATTTGAATTAGTGCTGGATTAAAAACACGTAACTTGTTGAGCAAACGCTACTTGCAGTATTAGAACCCGTTTGCACAATCGAGAAAAATAAATAAAGCAGACGTTTTGGAAAAGGAAGAATTTTAGAAAAATGAGCGTGCTTCCTAATTCAAATCGTCAGTAAGCCATATTTTGAATTTGCGGATTAAAAATGCGTTAACAGATAAAACGCTATCGCGTATTAGAACCACGTTTTGCAATCTGAGAAAAATAAATAAAAAAGACCTTTTGGAAAAAGAAGATTTTTTAAATAAAGCAGTAATGCTTGCATAATCCAAATGCGTCGTAAGCCGTATTTGAATTAAACGGAAAAAAACAATAACTTGATAGAGAAAACTACCCGTCCAGATATTAGAACCTGTTGCATAATCTGAAGAAAATAAATAGAAATTCAGGCGTTTGGAAAAGGAAGAATTTTTAGAAAAAAAAAAAACGTGATTGCTTGCATAATCCCAATAATCGACTGTATTTGAATTTGCGGATTAAAAAACACGTAATGTGATCGAGAACCCTACTTGCCGCAATTAGGAACTCGTTTGCATAATCTTAGAAAATAAATAAAGCAGACGTTTTGGAAAATGGAAGAATTTTTAGAAAAAAATGAGGCGTGCTTGCATAATCCAAATCTTAAGTCAGCGTATTTGAATTATGCAGGATTAAAACACATAACGATGAGAAACGCTACTCGATGTTAGAACGGTTTGCACAATTTAAGAAAAATAAATAAAGCAGGCGTTTTGGAAAAAGGAAGAATTTTTTGAAAAAGCAGGCGTGCTTGCCTAATTCAAATGTCGTATCGTATTTTAATTATACGGATTAAAAACGCGTAACATGAGAGAACTACTTGCCCGTATTAGAACCGTTTTGCATAATTCAAGAAAATAAATAAAGCAGGCGTTTTGGAAAAAGGAAGAATTTTAGAAAAAAAAAAAAAACGATTGTGCATGCATAATCAAATCATCGTAAGCAGTATTTGAATTAGCATGGATTAAAACACAATATGCTTGATGAGAACGCTACTTGCCCGTATTAGAACCGTTTACTGTCGAAGAAAATAAATAAAAAGCAGATGTTTTGGAAAAAAGGAAGAATTTTTAAAAAAAACGATGCTTGCATAATCCAAATCTTAAATAAAAGCGTATTTGAATTAGCCGGATTAAAACGCATACATTGAAGCTACTTGTCCGTATTAGAACCGTTTACTGTCGAGAAAAATAAATAGAAAGGCGTTTGGAAAAAGAAGAATTTAACAAAAAAGCAGACGTGCTTGCATAATCCAAATGGAAATTAAGCGTGTTTGAATTAGCCTGATTAAAACAAATTAACTTGATGAAACGCTACTTGCCCTAGTATTAGAACCGTTTGCACAATCTCAAGGAAATAAATAAAACAGACGTTTGGAAAAAGGAAGAATTTTAGAAAAAAAAAATGACGTGCTTGCAAATCAAATAAATGCATGGCCATATTTGAATTAAATTAAAAAACCTGCAAGTACTTGATGAAACGCTACTTGCCAAGATGAGAACCGTTTGCACAATCTAAGAAAATAAATAAAGCAGAATTTGGAAAAGAAGAATTTTAAAAAAAACAGGCGTGCTTGCCTAATCAAAATCGTAAGTAAGCCATATTTGAATTAGCGCAGTTAAAACACGTAATAGTAGGGAATCTACTTGCCCGTATAGAACCGTTTGCACAATCTGAGAAAAATAAAAAGCACGCGTTTTGGAAAAATTTTTAAAAAAAACAGACGTGCTTGCATAATCCAAATGGAAATTAAATCCAAGCGTATTTGAATTAGCAGGATTAAAACAATGCTTGATGAGAGCGATAGTTGCCGTATTAGAACAACGTTTGCAATCAGGAAAACAAATAAAAAAAACAAGTTTTGGAAAAAGGAAGAATTTTTAGAAAAAGCAGACATGCTTACATTATCCAAATCTTAAGTAAACCGTATTCGAAATAGCTGAGATAAAGACACGTAAAAGTAGAAACAGCTACTTGCCGTAATAGAACTTTCCCGTTGCATAATCCCCGAAGAAAATAAATAAAGCAGGCGTTTTGGAAAAAGGAAGAATTTTTTGAAAAAAAAACAGGCGTGCTTGCATAATCCAAATCATCGTAAAGCTGTATTTGAATTATACGCAGTTAAAACAAATAGCAATGAAAGCTACTTGCCCATATTAGAACCGTTTGAATAATCTGAAGAAAATAAAAATAAGCAGGCGTTTTGGAAAAAAGAAAATTTTAAAAAACAGGCGTGCTTCTATAATCCAAATGTTCGTAGGTCAGTATTTGAATTAACGCAGTTAAAACAAATAACTTGATGAGAAGCTACTTGACAGTATTAAGAACCCGTTTTACTGTCGAGAAAATAAATAAAAGCGACGTTTGGAAAAAAGAAGATTTTTTTAAAAAAAAGCACGTGCTTGCATAATCCAAATGCGTCGTAGTATTTGAATTAACCGGATTAAAACGCACATGAATATGGAGAAACACTACTTGGCCATTATTAGAACCCGTTTGCACAATCTAAGGAAAACAAATAAAAAAATAAGTTTTGGAAAAAGGAAGAATTTTTAGAAAAATCGACATTGCTTCCATAATCAAATCTTAGTAAGTCCTTTATTTGAATTAGCACGTTAAAACACGTAGCATTAGAGAAACGCTACTTGCTATACTCCGAACCCGTTTGCATAACTAAGAAAATAAATAAAGCAGGCGTTTTGGAAAATGGAAGAATTTTAGAAAAAAAAAAAAAAAGCAGGCGATGCTTGCATAATCAAATCATCGTAAGCCGTATTTGAATTAGCACGGATTAAAACATTAACCGATAGAGAATGCTACTTGCCCGTATTAGAACCCGTTTGCACTGTCTTTCAACAAAATAAATAAAACATGATGTTTTGGAAAGGAAGAATTTTTTAGAAAAAAAGCATGCGCGCTTGCATAGTCCAAATCTTAAGTAGCCGTATTTGAATTAGCGCGAGTTAAAATATGCGTAGCGATGGAGAGGCGCTTCTTGCCCAGTATTAGAACCGTTTACAACTGTCGAGAAAAATAAAAAACAGACGTTTTGGAAAAATTTTAAAAAACAATTAGCGTGCTTACATAATCCAAATGAAATGCGTCAGTATTTGAATTAGCGGATTAAAAAAACACATAATGAGAGCGAAACTTTGCTAGTATTAGAACCACGTTTGCACAATGATCAGGAAAACAAATAAAAAAAAACAAGTTTTGGAAAAAGGAAGAATTTTTTTTAGAAAAAGCAGACATGCTTGCATTATCCAAATCTTAAATGGCGATATTCGATTCATACGGATTAAAACACGCAATAAATGATAGGGAAGCAGCTACTTGCCCGTGGTAGAACCCGTTTGCGAGAATCTGAAAAATAAATAAAAAAAAGTTTTAGAAAAAGGAAGAATTTTTAGAAACAGACATGCTTGCATAGACCAAATCTTAAGTAAGCCGTATTTGAATTAGCGCAGTTAAAACACGTGCTTGATGAAGAACGCTAGTTGCGTATTAGAACCCGTTTACTGTCGAAGGAAATAAATAAAACGGCGTTTTGGAAAAAGGAAGAATTTTTAGAAAAAAAAAAGAGGCGTGCTTGCATAATCCAAATGCAAATGCGTAAGTATTTGAATTAGCGGATTAAAACACGTAACTTGATGAAACGATACTTGCCCGTATTAGAACCGTTTGCACAATCTGAGGAAAACAAATAAAAAAAAACAAGTTTTGGAAAAAGGAAGAATTTTTAGAAAAACATGACATGCTTGCATTATCCAAATCTTAAATGGCGTATTCAATTAGCACGGATTAAAACATGTAACTAAAGGGAAACGCTACTTGCCCGTATTAGAACCGTTTGTAGAATCGAGAAAAATAAATAAAAAAAACAGAAGTTTTAGAAAAAAGGAAGAATTTTAGAAAATTTAGACATGCTTGCATAGACCAAATCTTAAATAGCCGTATTTGAATTAGCACGGATTAAAACACGTAACGATAGAGAACGCTAGTTGCACAATATTAGAACCCGTTTACTGTCCCAAGGAAATAAATAAAACGAGACGTTTTGGAAAAAGGAAGAATTTTAGAAAAAAAAACAGACGTGCTTGCATAATCCAAATCCGTCGTTATGCTTAGGTATTTTAATTAGCACGGATTAAAACACGAATAAAGAGAGAATCGCTACTTGCACGTATTAGAACCCGTTTTGCATAATCGAAGAAAATAAATAAAATGACGTTTTGGAAAAAGGAAGAAGAATTTTAGAAAAAAAAAGCAGAGCGTGCTTGCATAATCAAATCATCGTAGCCGTATTTGGATTAGCATGGATTAAAACACGTACTTGAAGAAGCTACTTGCGTATTAGAACCCGTTTACTTTAATCTGAAGAAAATAAATAAAACAGATGTTTTGGAAAAAGGAAGAATTTTAGAAAAAAAAAACTTTGACGATGCTTACATAATCAAAATCTTAAGTAAGCCGTATTTGAATTAGCTGCAGATTAAAACACCATAACGTGGAGAAGCCTACTTGCGTATTAAGAACCGTTTTTTGTCGAGAAAAAATAAATAGAGCAGGCGTTTTGGAAAAAAGAATTAAACAAAAAAGCAGGCGTGCCATAATCCAAATGCAGTAAATGGCGTGTTTGAATTAGCCTGATTAAAACAATGTATGATGAAAGAGCTACTTGCAGTGTTAGAACCCGTTTGCACAATCTGAAGAAAATAAATAAAATAGATGTTTTGGAAAAGGAAGAATTTTAGAAAAAAAAATGAATCGCGCTTACATAATCCAAATCTTAAGTAAGCCCGTATTAGATTAATGCACTAGGATTAAAACCGTACTTGTTAAGAGAGAACGCTACTTGGGCCGTATTAGAACGTTTATATGCAAAGTAATCGAAAAATAAATAAAAGCAGGACCTTTTGGAAAAAGAAGAATTTTAAAAAACAGACGTCCTTGCATAATCCAAATCACGTAGTCGTATTTGAATTAGCACGGATTAAAAACACGTAATGAGAGGAAACGCTACTTGCCCGTATTAGAACCGTTAGCCAACTAACTGAAGAAAATAAATAAAACAGATGTTTTGGAAAAAGGAAGAATTTTTAGAAAAAAATAGACGTGCTTACATAATCCAAATCTTAAGTAAGTCAATTAGAATTAGCACTGTTAAAACACGCCATGCTTGTAGGAGAACGCTACTTGCCCGTATAGAACCCGTTTGCATAATCTGAGAAAAAATAAATAAAGCAGGCTTTTGGAAAAAGGAAGATTTTCTTAAAAAAACATATCGTCTTGAATAATCCAAATCGTCATTAAATCGTATTTTGAGTTAGCACGGAGTAAAACACGTAGCGATGAAGAGAACGCTACATACCCAGGTATTAGAACACGTTTGCATATCAAGAAAAATAAATAAAACGAGGCGTTTGGAAAAAGGAAGAATTTTTAGAAAAAAAGGCGTGCTTGCATAATCAAATCTTCGTAAGCCCGTATTTGAATTAGCACGGATTAAAACCTGCAACAAAGAGAGAACGCTACTTGCCCGTATTAGAACCCGTTTACTGTCTCGAGAAAAATAAATAAAGCGAGTAACTGGAAAAGAAGATTTTTTTAAAAAAACAGAGGCGTCCTTGCATAATCCAAATCGGTCAGAACCGTATTTGAATTAGCACCGCGATTAAAACAAATAACAAATTGAGAACACTACTTGTCCGTATTAGAACCGTTTACTGTCGAGAAAACAAATAAAAAAACAGAAGTTTTGGAAAAAAGGAAGAATTTTTAGAAAAATAGACATGCTTAAATGAAGACCAAATCTTAAGTAAGCGTATTTGAATAAGAACAGTTAAAACACGTAACAACAGAGAAACGCTAGTTGCCCGTATTAGAACCCGTTTGCACAATCTAAAGGAAATAAATAAAACAGACGTTTTGGAAAAAGGAAGAATTTTTAGAAAAAAAAAAACAGACGTGCTTGCATAATCCAAATCGTCGTAAGCCGTATTTGAATTAGCACGGTTAAAAACACGTAACAAGAAGAACGCTTACTTGCGCGTATTAGAACCCGTTTGCACAATCTAAGAAAAATAAATAGAACAGACGTTTTGGAAAAAAGAAGAATTTAAAAAAAAAAACAGACGTGCTTGCCTAATCAAAATCGTCGTAAGCCATATTTGAATTAGCACGGATTAAAACACGTAATAGTAGGGAATGCTACTTGCCCGTATTAGAACCCGTTTGCACAATCTAAGAAAAATAAAAAACAGACGTTTTGGAAAAAAGAAGAATTTTTAAAAAAAAACAGACGTGCTTGCATAATCCAAATCGTCGTAAGCCGTATTTGAATTAGCACGGATTAAAACACGTAACAGTAGAGAACGATAGTTGCCCGTATTAGAACACGTTTGCACAATCTGAGGAAAACAAATAAAAAAAACAAGTTTTGGAAAAGGAAGAATTTTTAGAAAAATCGAGCATGCTTGCATTATCCAAATCTTAAATGGCCAGATTAAATAGCTCAGGATTAAGACACGTAAAAGTAGAGAACGCTACTTGCCCGTATTAGAACCCGTTTGCATAATCTGAAGAAAATAAATAAAACAGACGTTTTGGAAAAAGGAAGAATTTTTTGAAAAAAAACAGACGTGCTTGCATAATCCAAATCATCGTATGCTGTATTTGAATTAGCACGGATTAAAACAAGTAACAGCAGAGAACGCTACTTGCCCGTATTAGAACCCGTTTGAATAATCTGAAGAAAATAAATAAAACAGACGTTTTGGAAAAAAGAAGAATTTTAAAAAAACACAGACGTGCTTCTATAATCCAAATCGTCGTAAGCCGTATTTGAATTAACACGGATTAAAACACGTAACAGTAGAGAACACTACTTGGCCGTATTAGAACCCGTTTGCACAATCTGAGGAAAACAAATAAAAAAATAGAAATTTTAGAAAAAGGAAGAATTTTTAGAAAAACAGACATGCTTGCATAATCCAAATCTTAACGATCGTATTTGAATTAGCACGGATTAAAACACGCATGCTTGATGAGAACGCTACTTGCCCGCACTAGAACCCATTTTGCACTGTCAGGAAAATAAATAAAGCAGAGGCGTTTTGGAAAAAGGAAAAATTTTTAGAAAATGGATAATCTAAATCGTCAGTTATATTTGAATTTGCACGGATTAAAACACGTAAGAGAGAACGCTACTTGCCCGTATAGAACTTTGCATAATGCGAGAAAATAAATAAAACCATACGCTTTGGAAAAAGAAGATTTTTTAAAAAACAAAATGACGTTTGCATAATCCAAATCGTCGTAAGCCGTATTTGAATTAACACGGATTAAAACACGTAACAATAGAGAACGCTACATACCCGTATTAGAACCTGTTTGCACAATCTGAAGAAAATAAATAAAACAGATGTTTTGGAAAAAGGAAGAATTTTTAGAAAAAAAAACATACGTGCTTTCATAATCCAAATCTTCGTAAGCCGTATTTGAATTAGCACGGATTAAACAATAATGTTTGCCCGTACTAGAACCTGTTTGCCTGCACAACTGAGGAAAACAAATAAAACAAACGTTTTGGAAAAAAGAAGAATTTTAAAAAAAAAAACTGACATGCTTGCATAATCCAAATCATCGTCAGCCGTATTTGAATTAGCACGGATTAAAACACATAACAGTAGAGAACACTACTTGCCCGTATTAGAACCCGTTTGCACAAACTGAGGAAAACAAATAAAAAAATAGAAGTTTTGGAAAAAGGAAGAATTTTTAGAAAAACAGACATGCTTGCATAATCCAAATCTTCGTAAGCCGTATTTGAATTAGCATGGATTAAAACACGTAATAGTAAAGAACGCTACTTGCCCGTATTAGAACCCGTTTGCACAATCTGAAGAAAATAAATAAATTAGATGTTTTGGAAAAAGGAAGAATTTTTAGAAAAAAAAATAGACGTGCTTGCATAATCCAAATCGTCGTAAGCCGTATTTGAATTAGCATGGATTAAAATACGTAACAGTAGAGAATGCTACTTGCCCGTATGAGAACCCGTTTGCACAATCTGAGAAAAATAAATAAAACAGACGTTTTGGAAAAAAGAAGATTTTTTTAAAACAAAACAGACGTGCTTGCATAATCCAAATCGTCGTAAGCCGTATTTGAATTAACACGGGTTAAAACATGTAACAGTAGAGCGCTACTTGCCCGTATTAGAACCCGTTTGCACAATCTGAAGAAAATAAATAAAACAGATGTTTTGGAAAAAGGAAGAATTTTTAGAAAAAAAAAATAGACGTGCTTGCATAATCCAAATCGTCGTAAGCCGTATTTGAATTAGCATGGTTAAAACACGTAACAGTAGAGAACGCTACTTGCCCGTGTGAGAACCCGTTTGCACAATATGAGAAAAATAAATAAAACAGACGTTTTGGAAAAAAGAAGATTTTTTTTAAAAAAACAGACGTGCTTGCATAATCCAAATCGTCGTAAGCCGTATTTGAATTAGCACGGATTAAAACACGTAACAGTAGAGAACGCTACTTGCCCGTATGAGAATCCGTTTGCACAATCTGAGAAAAATAAATAAAACAGACGTTTTGGAAAAAAGAAGATTTTTTTTAAAAAAACAGACGGGCTTGCATAATCCAAATCGTCGTAAGCCGTATTTGAATTAGCACGGATTAAAACACGTAACAGTAGAGAATGCTACTTGCCCGTATTAGAACCCGTTAGCACAATCTGAGAAAAATAAATAAAACAGACGTTTTGGAAAAAAGAAGATTTTTTAAAAAAAAAACAGACATGCTTGCATAATCCAAATCGTCGTAAGCCGTATTTGAATTAACACGGGTTAAAACACGTAACAATAGGGAACGCTACTTGGCCGTATTAGAACCCGTTTGCATAATCTGAAGAAAATATATAAAACAGACGATTTGGAAAAAGGAAGAATTTTTAGAAAAAAAAACAAACGTGCTTGCATAATCCAAATCATAGATAGCCGTATTTGAATTGGCACGGATTAAAACACAATGCTTGATGAGAAGCGCTACTTGCTAGTACTAGAACCACGTTTACTGTCGAGGAAAACAAATAAAAAAGCAAGTTTTGGAAAAAGGAAGAATTTTTAGAAAAACAGACATGCTTGCATAATTCAAATCTTCGTAAGCCCTATTTGAATTAGCACGGATTAAAATACGTAACAGTAGGGAACGCTACTTGCCCGTACAAGAACCCATTTCCACAATCTGAGGAAAATAAATAAAACAGACGTTTTGGAAAAAGGAAGAATTTTTAGAAAAACAGACGAGCTTGCATAATCCAAATCGTCGTAAGCCATATTTGAATTTGCACGGATTAAAACACGTAACAGTGGAGAATGCTACTTGCCCGTATTAGAACCCGTTTGCATAATCTGAAGAAAATAAATAAAACAGACGTTTTGGAAAAAGGAAGAATTTTTAGAAAAAAAAATAGACGTGCTTGCATAATCCAAATCTTCGTAAGCCGTATTTCAATTAGCACGGATTAAAACACGTAACAGTATAGAACGCTACTTGCCCGTATTAGAACCCGTTTGCACAATCTAAGAAAAATAAATAAAACAAGCGTTTTGGAAAAAAGAAGAATTTTAAAAAAAACAAGAACGTGCTTGCATAATCCAAATCGTAAGTAGCGTATTTGAATTAGCGCGGATTAAAACACGTATCTTGATGAGAACGCTACTTGCCCGTACTAGAACCCGTTTACTGTCGAGGAAAATAAATAAAGCAGGGCGCTTTGGAAAAAGGAAGAATTTTAGAAAAACAGACTTGCTTGCTTAATCCAAATCGTCGTAGAAGCATATTTGAATTTGCGGATTAAAACATAGATAGAGAACGTTACTTGCCCGTATTAGAACCCGTTTGCATAATCTGAAGAAAATAAATAAAATAGACGTTTTGGAAAAAGGAAGAATTTGTAGAAAAAAAAAACAGACGTGCTTGCATAATCCAAATCGTCGTAAGCCATATTTGAATTTGCACGGATTAAAACACGCATATGATGAGAACGCTACTTGCCTCCGTATTAGAACCCGTTTGCATAATCGAAGAAAATAAATAAAGCAGGCGTTTTGGAAAAAGGAAGAATTTATAGAAAAAAAAGCAGACGAGCTTGCATATTCCAAATCTTAAGTAAAGCCGTATTCAATTAGCACCTGGATTAAAACACGTAACTTGATAGAAGAACGCTACTTGCCGTACTAGAACCGTTTGCACTGTCGAGGAAAATAAATAAAGCAGACGTTTTGGAAAAAAAGGAAGAATTTGTAGAAAAATAGAAGCGTGCTTGCATAATCCAAATCGTCGTAGCGATATTTGAATTTACACGGATTAAAACGCACACGTGATGATGAAAACGCTACTTGCCCGAATTAGAACCCGTTTGCATAATTGAAGAAAATAAATAAAATGAATGTTTTGGAAAAAGGAAGAATTTATAGAAAAAAAAAAACAGACGTGCTAGTATATCCAAATCGTCGTAAGATGTATTTGAATTAGCACGGATTAAAACACGTAACAGTAGAGAACGCTACTTGCCCGTATTAGAATTCGTTTGCACAATTTGAAAAATAAATAAAGCAGGCGTTCTGGAAAAAAGAAAATTTTTTTAAAAAAAACAGGCGTGCTTGCATAATCCAAATGGAAGTAAGTAAGCCGTATTTGAATTAGCCGGATTAAAACACCTAACTTGATAGAGAACACTACGCGTATTAGAACCCGTTTGCATAATGCGAGGAAAACAAATAAAGCAGGACGTTTGGAAAAAGGAAGAATTTATAGAAAAAAAAAACGAGCGTCCTTGCATAATCCAAATGGTCGTAAGTATTTGAATTAGCACGGATTAAAACAAATGCTTGATGAAGAACGCTACTTGCCATACTAGAACCCGTTTACTGTCGAGGAAAATAAATAAAGCAGCGTTTTGGAAAAAGGAAGAATTTTTAGAAAAAGCGATCGTGCTTGCATAATCCAAATCGTGGTAAGCGTATTTGAATTAGCACGGATTAAAACATGTAACTTGATTGAGAACGCTACTTGCCCGTACTAGAACCGTTTGCACAATGTCGAGGAAAATAAATAAAGCAGGCGTTTTGGAAAAAGGAAGAATTTTTAGAAAAAGCGATCGTGCTTGCATAATCCAAATCGTGGTAAGCATTATTTGAATTAGCTCGGATTAAAACACCTAACTTGATGAAAACACTACTTGCCCGTATTAGAACCCGTTTGCATAATCGAGGAAAACAAATAAAAACACAAACGTTTTTGAAAAAGAAAGAATTTTTAGAAAAACAAAAATGCTTGCATATTCCAAATCTTCGTAACCCGTATTCGAATTAGCACGGATTGAAACACATGCTTGATGAAACGCTACTTGCCCGTATTAGAACCCGTTTGCATAATCTGAAGAAAATAAATAAAGCAGGCGTTTTGGAAAAGGAAGAATTTATAGAAAAAAAAAACAGGCGTGCTTGCATAATCCAAATCGTCGTAAGTGGCGTATTTGAATTAGCACGGATTAAAACACGTAATGAGAGAGAACGCTTACTTGCCCGTATTAGAACAGTTTGCACAATCAGAGAAAAATAAATTAAGCAGACGTTTTGGAAAAAGGAAGAATTTTTAGAAAAAGCAGGCGTGCTTGCATAATCCAAATCGTCGTAAGCCGTATTTGAATTAGGGCACGTTAAAACATGTGTAACGATTGAAACGCTACTTGCCGTACTAGAACCCGTTTACTGTCGAGGAAAATAAATAAAACGGCGTTTTGGAAAAAGGAAGAATTTTTAGAAAAAGCGATCGTGCTTGCATAATCCAAATGGTGGTAAGCCGTATTTGAATTATACGGATTAAAACACGTACTTGATGAGAACGCTTCTTGCCGTACTAGAACCCGTTTACTGTCGAGGAAAATAAATAAAAAGACGTTTTGGAAAAAGGAAGAATTTTAGAAAAACAAAAGCGTGCTTGCATAATCCAAATCGTCGTAAGCCATATTTGAATTTGCGGTTAAAACATCGTAACAATAGAAACTACTTGCCGTATTAGAACCCGTTTGCATAATCTGAAGAAAATAAATAAAACAGACGTTTTGGAAAAAGGAAGAATTTATAGAAAAAAAAAACAGACGTGCTTGCATAATCCAAATCGTCGTAAGTCGTATTTGAATTAGCACGGATTAAAACACGTAACAGTAGAGAACGCTACTTGCCCGTATTAGAACCCGTTTGCACAATATGAGAAAAATAAATAAAACAGACGTTTTGGAAAAAAGTAAAATTTTTAAAAAAAAACAGACGAGCTTGCATAATCCAAATCGTCGTAAGCCGTATTTGAATTAGCCCGGATTAAAACACCTAACATTAGAGAACACTACTTGCCAGTATTAGAATTCGTTTACTGTCGAGGAAAACAAATAAAAACATACGTTTTGGTAAAAGGAAGAATTTTAGAAAAAGCAATGCTTGCATATTCCAAATCTTCGTAAGCCGTATTCGAATTAGCACGGATTAAAACACGTAACAGTAGAGAACGCTACTTGCTCGTACTAGAACCCGTTTGCACAATCTGAGGAAAATAAATAAAACAGACGTTTTGGAAAAAGGAAGAATTTGTAGAAAAACAGACGTGCTTGCATAATCCAAATCGTCGTAAGTGATATTTGAATTTGCACGGATTAAAACACATTAGCTTGATGAGAACGCTACTTGCCCGTATTAGAACCCGTTTGCATAATCTGAAGAAAATAAATAAAACAGACGTTTTGGAAAAAGGAAGAATTTATAGAAAAAAAAACAGACGTGCTTGCATAATCCAAATCGTCGTAAGATGTATTTGAATTAGCACGGATTAAACAAATAACTTGATGAGAAGCTACTTGCCCGTACTAGAACCCGTTTACTGTCTGAGGAAAATAAATAAAAAAGGCGTTTTGGAAAAAGGAAGAATTTTAGAAAAACAGTCGTGCTTGCATAATCCAAATCGTGGTAAGCAGATTTGAATTATGCACGGATTAAAACATGCTTGATTGAGAACGCTACTTGCCCATACTAGAACCCGTTTACACAATCCGAGGAAAATAAATAAAACAGACGTTTTGGAAAAAGGAAGAATTTTTAGAAAAAAGCGTCGTCTTGCATAATCCAAATCGTGGTAGCGTATTTGAATTAAGCTCGGATTAAAACACCTAACAGTAGAGAACACTACTTGCCCGTATTAGAACCCGTTTGCATAATCTGAGGAAAACAAATAAAAACACAAACGTTTTTGAAAAAGAAAGAATTTTTAGAAAAACAAAAATGCTTGCATATTCCAAATCTTCGTAACCCGTATTCGAATTAGCACGGATTGAAACACGTAACAGTAGAGAACGCTACTTGCCCGTATTAGAACCCGTTTGCATAATCTGAAGAAAATAAATAAAGCAGGCGTTTTGGAAAAAGGAAGAATTTATAGAAAAAAAAGCAGGCGTGCTTGCATAATCCAAATCGTCGTAGCGTATTTGAATTAGCGCAGTTAAAACAAATAACGATGAAGAAACGCTTACTTGCCCATTAGAACCAGATTTGCACAATCAGAGAAAATAAATTAAACGCGTTTTGGAAAAGGAAAATTTTAGAAAAAGCAGGAGCGTGCTTGCATAATCAAATGGTTAAGTAAAGCGTATTTGAATTAGCGCGGATTAAAACATGTAACGATTGAGAACGCTACTTGCCCATACTAGAACCGTTTACACAATCTGAGGAAAATAAATAAAGCGTGACGTTTGGAAAAAGGAAGAATTTTTAGAAAAACAGTTGTGCTTGCATAATCCAAATCGTGGTAAGCGTATTTGAATTAGCGGATTAAAACACGTAACGATGAGAGAACGCTTCTTGCCCTAGTTACTAGAACCGTTTGCACTGTCGAGGAAAATAAATAAAACAGGACGTTTTGGAAAAGGAAGAATTTTTAGAAAAACAAGCGTGCTTGCATAATCCAAATCGTCGTAACCATATTTGAATTTGCAGATTAAAACACGTAAGCAACAATAAGAACGCACTTGCCCGTATTAGAACCCGTTTGCATAATCTCGAAGAAAATAAATAAAGCAGGCGTTTGGAAAAAGGAAGAATTTATAGAAAAAAAAAGACGTGCTTGCATAATCCAAATCGTCGTAAGTAGAGTCGATTTGAATTAGCACGATTAAAACATCGTGAATAAGAGAACGCTACTTGCCCGTATTAGAACCCGTTTGCACAATATGAGAAAAATAAATAAAACAGACGTTTTGGAAAAAAGTAAAATTTTTAAAAAAAAACAGACGAGCTTGCATAATCCAAATCGTCGTAAGCCGTATTTGAATTAGCCCGGATTAAAACACCTAACATTAGAGAACACTACTTGCCAGTATTAGAATTCGTTTGCACAATCTGAGGAAAACAAATAAAAACATAGACGTTTTGGTAAAAGGAAGAATTTTTAGAAAAACAGAAATGCTTGCATATTCAAAATCTTCGTAAGCCGTATTCGAATTAGCACGGATTAAAACACGTAACAGTAGAGAACGCTACTTGCTCGTACTAGAACCCGTTTGCACTGTCGAGAAAATAAATAAAGCAGGGCGTTTTGGAAAAAGGAAGAATTTGTAGAAAAAATGAGGCGTGCTTGCATAATCCAAATCGTCGAAGCGATATTTGAATTTGCCGCATTAAAACACGTAGCGATGAGAGAACGCTACTTGCCCGTTATTAGAACCGTTTATAACTGAAGAAAATAAATAAAGCAGAGCGTTTGGAAAAAGGAAGAATTTATAGAAAAAAAAACAGGCGTGCTTGCATAACCAAACGTCGTAGATGTATTTGAATTAGCACCTGGATTAAAAACACAAGCATTAGAGAACGCTACTTGCCCGTATTAGAATTAGTTTACAATCTGAAAAAATAAATAAAGCAGGCGTTTTGGAAAAAGAAAATTTTTTTAAAAAAAACAGGCGTGCTTTCATAATCAAAATGCATTAAGTAAGCCGTATTTGAATTAGGGCCCCATTAAAACACCTAACAAGAGGAGAACACTACTTGCCCGTATTAGAACCCGTTTGCATAATGTTGAGGAAAAACAAATAAAGCAGGGTTTTTGGAAAAAGGAAGAATTTATAGAAAAAAAAAAAGACGTCCTGCATAATCCAAATGCCGTAAGCGTGAATTGAATTGGGCACGGATTAAAACACGTAACAAGTAAGAAAATTACTATCAGCCGTATTAGAATTCGTTTGCACAATTTGAGAAAAATAAATAAAACACGTTCTGAAAAAGAAAATTTTTTAAAAAAAAAGCGTGCTTGCATAATCCAAATCGTCGTAAGTCGTATTTGAATTAGCCCATTAAAACACCTAACGAGAGAGAACACTACTTGCCCGTATTAGAACCCGTTTACAATCTCGAGGAAAACAAATAAAGCAGGGCGTTTTGGAAAAGGAAGAATTTATAGAAAAAAAAAAAAAACAGGCGTCCTTGCATAATCCAAATCGTCAGAAGCATTAGCGTATTTGAATTAGGCACGGATTAAAACATTATATATATGATAGAGAAATGCAGCTTGCCCGTCATAGAACCTTTACCTGTCCCGAGGAAAATAAATAAAACAGAGCGTTTTTGGAAAAAGGAAGAATTTTTAGAAAAATGTAAATCGTGCTTGCATAATCCAAATCGTGGTAAGTCGTATTTGAATTAGCACGGATTAAAACATGTAACATTGAAACATTACTTGCCCGTACTTAGAACCCGTTTACTGTCCGAGGAAAATAAATAAAGCGACGTTTTGGAAAAGGAAGAATTTTAGAAAAACGATCGTGCTTGCATAATCCAAATCGTGGTAAGCATTATTTGAATTAGCTCGGATTAAAACACTAACTGATAGAGAACACTACTTGCCCGTATTAGAACCCGTTTATAATCCGAGGAAAAACAAATAAAAACACAAACGTTTTTGAAAAAGAAAGAATTTTTAGAAAAACAAAAATGCTTGCATATTCCAAATCTTAAGTAACCGTATTGAATTGCTGGGGCACGGATTGAAACACATAAACAGAGAAACGCTACTTGCCCGTATTAGAACCCGTTTGCATAATCTGAAGAAAATAAATAAAATGCAGGCGTTTGGAAAAAAGGAAGAATTTATAGAAAAAAAGACAGGCGTGCCCATAATCCAAATCGTCGTAAACGTATTTGAATTAACACGGATTAAAACAACGTAATGAGAACGCTACTTGCCCGTATTAGAACCCGTTTACTGTCAGAGAAAAATAAATTAAAATGACGTTTTGGAAAAAGGAAGAATTTTTAGAAAATGTACGTGCTTGCATAATCAAATGGATTAAGTAAGCCGTATTTAATGCAAAGGATTAAAACATGTACGATTGAAGGCATTACTTGCCCGTCTAGAACCCGTTTACACAATCGAGGAAAATAAATAAAAAGGCGTTTTGGAAAAAGGAAGAATTTTAGAAAAAAATAGTCGTGCTTGCATAATCCAAATCGTGGTAAGCGTATTTGAATTAGCACGGATTAAAACATACATATGATGAGAGAACGCTTCTTGCCCGTCACTAGAACCCAATAAAGTTTGCACAATCGAGGAAAATAAATAAAAAAGACGTTTTGGAAAAAAGGAAGAATTTTTAGAAAAACAAGCGTGCTTGCATAATCCAAATCGTCGTAAGCCATATTTGAATTTGCACGGATTAAAACACGCAACAATAGAAGCTAGCTACTTGTATTAGAACCGTTTGCATAATCTGAAGAAAATAAATAAAACAAGACGCGTTTTGGAAAAAGGAAAGATTTATAGAAAAAAAAAAGCAGCGTGCTTGCATAATCCAAATCGTCAGAAGTCGTATTTGAATTAGCACCGGATTAAAACACGTAATGATGAGAACGCTACTTGCGTGTATTAGAACCCGTTTGCACAATATGAGAAAAATAAATAAAGCATGACGTTTTGGAAAAAAGTAAAATTTTTAAAAAAAAAACAAAGATTTAGCTTGCATAATCCAAATCAAATCGTGGCCGTATTTAGATTAGCCGGATTAAAACACCTAACATTAGAGAACACTACTTGCCAGTATTAGAATTCGTTTGCACAATCTGAGGAAAACAAATAAAAACATAGACGTTTTGGTAAAAGGAAGAATTTTTAGAAAAACAGAAATGCTTGCATATTCCAAATCTTAAGTAAGCCGTCAATTAGGGGATTAAAACACGTACTTGATGAGAACGCTACTTGCCTGCATTACTAGAACCAGTTTACTGTCTGGGAAAATAAATAAAAAATGACGTTTTGGAAAAAGGAAGAATTTGTAGAAAAAGCAGGCGTGCTTGCATAATCCAAATCGTCGTAAGTGATATTTGAATTTGCCTGATTAAAACACGTAAGCAAGAGAGAACAGCTACTTGCCCGTATTAGAACCCGTTTGCATAATCTGAAGAAAATAAATAAAATGCAGCGTTTTGGAAAAAGGAAGAATTTATAGAAAAAAAATGAGCGTGCTTGCATAATCCAAATCGTCAAGTAAGATGTATTTGAATTAGCAGGATTAAACTCTATGTCTTGATGAAAGCAACGCTACTTTGCCCGTACTAGAACCCGTTTACAACTGTCGAGGAAAATAAATAAAGCAGTGCGTTTTGGAAAAAGGAAGAATTTTTAGAAAAGCGATGCGTGCTTGCATAATCAAATCGTGGTAAGCAGTATTTGAATTAGCAAGATTAAAACATGCTTGATTGAAAGAACGCTACTTGCCCGTTACTAGAACCCGTTTACTGTCGAGGAAAATAAATAAAGCAGATGTTTTGGAAAAAGGAAGAATTTTAGAAAAAAGCGATGTGCTTGCATAATCCAAATCGTGGTAGCCGTATTTGAATTAGCTCGGATTAAAACACCTAACAAGATGAGAACACTACTTGCCCGTATTAGAACCCGTTTGCATAATCGAGGAAAACAAATAAAAACACAAACGTTTTTGAAAAAAAGAATTTTTAGAAAAACAAAAATGCTTGCATATTCCAAATCTTAAGTAACCCGTATTCGAATTAGCACGGATTGGAACAAATACTTGATGAGAACGCTACTTACCTTATTAGAACCAGTTTGCATAATCTGAAGAAAATAAATAAAGCAGGCGTTTTGGAAAAAGGAAGAATTTATAGAAAAAAAAACAAGCGTTGCATAATCCAAAATCGCCGTAGTACGTATTTGAATTAACGCAGTTAAAACCGCATGTGATAGAAACGCTTACTTGCCCGTATTAGAACCTGTTTGCACAATCGGGAGAAAAATAAATTAAACAGGCGTTTTGGAAAAAGGAAGAATTTTAGAAAAAGCAGGCGTGCTTGCATAATCCAAAACATTATTAAGTAAGTGTTTGAATTAGCACGATTAAAACATGTAACAGATTGAGAACGCTTCTTGTACGGTACTAGAACCCGTTTACTGTCGAGGAAAATAAATAAAGCAGACGTTTTGGAAAAAGGAAGAATTTTTAGAAAAAGCAGTTGTGCTTGCATAATCCAAATGCGTGGTAAAGCCTCTGTATTTGAATTAGCACGGATTAAAACACGTGATAGAAAGAACTTCTTGCCATTACTAGAACCCGTTTACTGTCGAGGAAAATAAATAAAACAGGCGCTTTTGGAAAAAGGAAGAATTTTTAGAAAAACAAGCGTGCTTGCATAATCCAAATCGTCGTAACCATATTTGAATTTGCAGTTAAAACACGTAACAATAGAAACGCTACTTGCAGTATTAGAACCCGCGCATAATGAAGAAAATAAATAAAGCAGGCGTTTGGAAAAAGGAAGAATTTATAGAAAAAAAAGCAGGCGTGCTTGCATAATCCAAATCGTCAGTAAGTCGTATTTGAATTTAGCACGGATTAAAACACGTAACAGATAGAAACGCTACTTGCCCGTATTAGAACCGTTTGCACAATATGAGAAAAATAAATAAAACGGCGTTTTGGAAAAAAGTAAAATTTTTAAAAAAGCAAAGGTGACTTGCATAATCCAAATGGTCATTAAGTCGTATTGAATTAGCCGGATTAAAACACCTAACATTAGAGAACACTACTTTGCCGCATTAGAATTCGTTTGCACAATGTCGAGAAAACAAATAAAAACATAGACGTTTTGGTAAAAAGAAGAATTTTTAGAAAAACAAATGCTTGCATATTCAAAATCTTAAGTAAGCGTATTGAATTAACGGATTAAAACTACGTATGTAATGAGAACGCTACTTGCTCGTATTACTAGAACCCGTTTGCACAATCCCCGAAAAATAAATAAAGCAGGCGTTTTGGAAAAAGGAAGAATTTGTAGAAAAAAAACGGCGTGCTTGCATAATCCAAATCGTCGTAAAAGGCGATATTTGAATTTACGGATTAAAACACGCAATGCTTGATGAAAACGCTACTTGCCGTATTAGAACCGTTTATAATCAAGAAAATAAATAAAACAGACGTTTTGGAAAAAGGAAGAATTTATAGAAAAAAAAACAGACGTGCTTGCATAATCCAAATCGTCGTAAGATGTATTTGAATTAGCACGGATTAAAACACGTAACAGTAGAGAACGCTACTTGCCCGTATTAAATTCGTTTGCACAATCGAAAAATAAATAAAGCAGACGTTTTGGAAAAAAAGAAAATTTTTTAAAAAAACAGGCGTGCTTTCATAATCCAAATCGTCGTAAACCGTATTTGAATTCGCCCGGACTAAAACACCTAACAGTAGAGAACACTACTTGCCCGTATTAGAACCCGTTTGCACAATCTGAGGAAAACAAATAAAAACACAAACGTTTTGGAAAAAGTAAAATTTTTAGAAAAAGCAAATGCTTGCATATTCCAAATCTTAAGTAGTCGTATTCGAATTAGCACGGATTGAAACACGTAATGCTTGAGAAACGCTACTTGCCCGTATTAGAACCCGTTTATAATCAAGAAAATAAATAAAACAGACGTTTTGCAAAAAGGAAGAATTTATAGAACAAAAAAACAGACGTGCTTGCATAATCCAAATCGTCGTAAGCCGTATTTGAATTAGCACGGATTAAAACACGTAACAGTAGAGAACGCTAGCCCGTATTAGAACCCGTTTACACAATCCTCGAGGAAAATAAATAAAACAGGACGTTTTGGAAAAAGGAAGAATTTGTAGAAAAACAGACGTGCTTGCATAATCCAAATCGCCGAAGGAGATATTTGACTTTGATTAAAACACGTGAACTTGAGAGAAAAACGCTACTTGCAGGTATTAGAACCCGTTTGCATATCTGAAAATAAAAAAGCAGACGTTTTGGAAAAAGGAAGAATTTATAGAAAAAACAGACGTGCATGCATAATCCAAATCGTCAGTAAGATGTATTTGAATTAGCACGGATTAAAAAACAATAATGAGAGAACGCTATCCATTTATTAGAATTCGTTTACACAATCGAGAAAAATAAATAAAGCAGACGTTTTGGAAAAAAAGAAAATTTTTTTGAAAAAACAGAGCGTGCTTGCATAATCCAAATGTCGTGTAAACCGTATTTGAATTCGCCCCGATTAAAACACCTAACAGTAGAGAACACTACTTGCCCGTATTAGAACCCGTTTGCATAATCGAGGAAAACAAATAAAAACACAAGCGTTTTTGAAAAAAAAGAATTTTAGAAAAACAAAAATGCTTGCATATTCCAAATCTTAAACCCGTATTCGAATTAGCACTTATTAAAACACGCATGAGAGAACGCTACTTGCCCGTATTGAACCCGTTTGCATAATCAAGAAAATAAAATAAACAGGCGTTTTGGAAAAAGGAAGAATTTATAGAAAAAAAAACGTGCTTGCATAATCCAAATCGTCGAAGTCGTATTTGAATTAACCGCCCAAAAAACACGTAACAGTAGAGAACGCTACTTGCCCGTATTAGAACCGTTTGCACAATCAGAGAAAAATAAATTAAAAGCGTTTTGGAAAAAGGAAGAATTTTAGAAAAACAGGCGTGCTTGCATAATCCAAATCGTCGTGGCCGATTTGAATTAGCACTGAAAAAACATGTACATTTGAGAACGCCACTTGCCCGTTTAGAACCCGTTTGCACAATCTGAGAAAATAAATAAACAGACGTTTTGGAAAAAGGAAGAATTTTTTAGAAAAAACAAGTGCTTGCATAATCCAAATCGTGGTAGTCGTATTTTGAATTAGCACTGATTAAAACACGTAAAGAGAAACGCTTCTTGCCCGTACTAGAACCGTTTTGCACAATCTGAGGAAAATAAATAAAACAGACGTTTTGGAAAAAGGAAGAATTTTTAGAAAAACAAACGTGCTTGCATAATCCAAATCGTCGTAACCATATTTGAATTTGCACGGATTAAAACACGTAACAATAGAGAACGCTACTTGCCCGTATTAGAACCCGTTTGCATAATCTGAAGAAAATAAATAAAACAGACGTTTTGGAAAAAGGAAGAATTTATAGAAAAAAAAAACAGACGTGCTTGCATAATCCAAATCACGTCGTCGTATTTGAATTAGCACGGATTAAAACACGTAACAGTAGAGAACGCTACTTGCCCGTATTAGAACCCGTTTGCACAATATGAGAAAAATAAATAAAACAGACGTTTTGGAAAAAAGTAAAATTTTTAAAAAAAAACAGACGAGCTTGCATAATCCAAATCGTCGTAAGCCGTATTTGAATTAGCCCGGATTAAAACACCTAACATTAGAGAACACTACTTGCCAAGATTAGAATCGTTTGCAATAACTGGAAAAACAAATAAAAACATAGACGCTTTGGTAAAAGGAAGAATTTTTAGAAAAAACAAATGCTTGCATATTCAAAATCTTCGAAGTCGATATTAATTAGCACGGATTAAAACACGTGTATGAGAGAACGCTACTTGCTCGTACTAGAACCCGCTTTACATAATCGAGGAAAATAAATAAAACAGACGCTTTGGAAAAAGGAAGAATTTGTAGAAAAATGACGTGCTTGCATAATCCAAATCGTCAAGTAGCGATATTTGAATTTGTACCTGATTAAAACACGAATAAAAGAGAACGCTACTTGCCCGTATTAGAACCCGTTTGCATAATCTGAAGAAAATAAATAAAACAGACGTTTTGGAAAAAGGAAGAATTTATAGAAAAAAAAACAGACGTGCTTGCATAATCCAAATC
This sequence comes from Canavalia ensiformis, assembly GCA_026541065.1. Classification (NCBI taxonomy): domain Eukaryota; kingdom Viridiplantae; phylum Streptophyta; class Magnoliopsida; order Fabales; family Fabaceae; genus Canavalia; species Canavalia ensiformis. The sequence goes on along the minus strand of JAMKYM010000330.1, from coordinate 44,270 downwards.
GTCGTAAGATGTATTTGAATTAGCACGGATTAAAACACGAATAAAAGAGAAGAACGCTTACTTGCCCGTATTAGAATTCGTTTGCACAATCTGAGAAAAATAAATAAAACAGACGTTTTGGAAAAAAGAAAATTTTTTTAAAAAAAACAGACGTGCTTTCATAATCCAAATCGTCGTAAACCGTATTTGAATTCGCCCGGACTAAAACACCTAACAGTAGAGAACACTACTTGCCCGTATTAGAACCCGTTTGCACAATCTGAGGAAAACAAATAAAAACACAAACGTTTTGGAAAAAGTAAGAATTTTTAGAAAAACAGAAATGCTTGCATATTCCAAATCTTCGTAAGTCGTATTCGAATTAGCACGGATTGAAACACGTAACAGTAGAGAACGCTACTTGCCCGTATTAGAACCCGTTTGCATAATCTGAAGAAAATAAATAAAACAGACGTTTTGCAAAAAGGAAGAATTTATAGAACAAAAAAACAGACGTGCTTGCATAATCCAAATCGTCGTAAGCCGTATTTGAATTAGCACGGATTAAAACACGAATAGAGAGAACGCTTACTTGGTTCAGATAGAACCCGTTTGTACTCTGAGAAAATAAATAAAAACAAGCGTTTGAAAAAGGAAGAATTTGTAGAAAAACAGACGTGCTTGCATAATCCAAATCGTCGTAAGCGATATTTGAATTTGCACGGATTAAAACACGTAACAGTAGAGAACGCTACTTGCCCGTATTAGAACCCGTTTGCATAATCTGAAGAAAATAAATAAAACAGACGTTTTGGAAAAAGGAAGAATTTATAGAAAAAAAAACAGACGTGCATGCATAATCCAAATCGTCGTAAGATGTATTTGAATTAGCACGGATTAAAACACGTAACAGTAGAGAACGCTACTTGCTCGTATTAGAATTCGTTTACACAATCTGAGAAAAATAAATAAAACAGACGTTTTGGAAAAAAGAAAATTTTTTTAAAAAAAACACACGTGCTTGCATAATCCAAATCGTCGTAAGCCGTATTTGAATTCGCCCGGATTAAAACACCTAACAGTAGAGAACACTACTTGCCCGTATTAGAACCCGTTTGCACAATCTGAGGAAAACAAATAAAAACACAAACGTTTTGGAAAAAGAAAGAATTTTGTAGAAAAACAGAAATGCTTGTATATTCCAAATCTTTGTAAGCTGTATTCGAATTAGCACGGATTGAAACACGTAACAGTAGAGAACGCTACTTGCCCGTATTAGAACCCGTTTGCATAATCTGAAGAAAACAAATAAAACAGACGTTTTGGAAAAAGGAAGAATTTATAGAAAAAAAAACGGACGTGCTTGCATAATCCAAATCGTCGTAAGCCGTATTTGAATTAGCACGGATTAAAACACGTAACAGTAGAGAACGCTACTTGCCCGTATTAGAACCCGTTTGCACAATCAGAGAAAAATAAATTAAACAGACGTTTTGGAAAAAGGAAGAATTTTTTAAAAACGTACGTGCTTGCATAATCCAAATCGTCGTAAGTCAGATTTGAATTAGCACGGATTAAAACACGTAATGCTTGAGAACGCAGCTTACTTGCCCGTACTAGAACCCGTTTACACAATCTCGAGGAAAATAAATAAAACAGGCGTTTTGGAAAAAGGAAGAATTTTTAGAAAAACAGTCGTGCTTGCATAATCCAAATCGTGGTAAGCCGTATTTGAATTAGCACGGATTAAAACACGTAACAGTTGAGAACGCTACTTGCCCGTACTAGAACCCGTTTGCACAATCTGAGGAAAATAAATAAAACAGACGTTTTGGAAAAAGGAAGAATTTTTAGAAAAACAGACGTGCTTGCATAATCCAAATCGTCGTAAGCCATATTTGAATTTGCACGGATTAAAACATGTAACAATAGAGAACGCTACTTGCCCGTATTAGAACCCGTTTGCATAATCTGAAGAAAATAAATAAAACAGACGTTTTGGAAAAAGGAAGAATTTATAGAAAAAAAAAACAGACGTGCTTGCATAATCCAAATCGTCGTAAGCCGTATTTGAATTAGCACGGAATAAAACACGTAACAGTAGAGAACGCCACTTGCCCGTATTAGAACCCGTTTGCACAATATGAGAAAAATAAATAAAACAGACGTTTTGGAAAAAAGAAAAATTTTTAAAAAAAATATTTAGCTTGCATAATCCAAATCGCCGAAGTCGTATTTGAATTAGCACACGGATTAAAACAACAATTGAGAATGCTACTTGCCCGTACTAGAACCCGTTTGCACAATCTGAGGAAAATAAATAAAACAGACGTTTTGGAAAAAGGAAGAATTTTTAGAAAAACAGTCGTGCTTGCATAACCCAAATCGTGGTAAGCCGTATTTCAATTAGCACGGATTAAAACACGTAACAGTAGAGAACGCTACTTGCCCGTATTAAAACCCGTTTGCACAATCTGAGAAAAATAAATAAAACAGACGTTTTGGAAAAAAGAAGAATTTTTAAAAAAAAATAGATGTGCTTGCATAATCCAAATCGTCGTAAGCCATATTTGAATTAGCACGGATTAAAACACGTAACAGTAGAGAACGCTACTTGCCCGTATTAGAACCCGTTTGCACAATCTGAGAAAAATAAATAAAACAGTCCTTTTGGAAAAAAGAAGAATTTTTAAAACAAAAAAAACAGGCGTGCTTGCATAATCCAAATCATCGTAAGCCGTATTTGAATTAACACGGATTAAAACACGTAACAGTATAGAACACTACTTGGCCGTATTAGAACCCGTTTGCACAATCTGAGGAAAACAAATAAAAAAACAAGTTTTGGAAAAGGAAGAATTTTTAGAAAAATGTACATGCTTGCATAATCAAAATCTTCGTAGGCCGTATTTCAATTAGCACGGATTAAAACACGTAACAGTAGAGAACGCTACTTGCCCGTATTAGAACCCGTTTGCACAATCAGAGAAAAATAAATTAGACAGACGTTTTGGAAAAAGGAAGAATTTATAGAAAAAAAAAACAAAACGTGCCTGCATAATCCAAATCGTCCTAAGCCGTATTTGAATTAGCACGGATTAAAACACGTAATAGTAGAGAACGCTACTTGCCCGTATTAGAACCCGTTTGCACAATCTGAGAAAAATAAATAAAACAGACATTTTGGAAAAAAGAAGATTGTTTTAAAAAAAACAGACGTGCTTGCATAATCAAAATCGTCGTAAGCCGTATTTGAATTAGCACGGATTAAAACACGTAACAGTAGTGAATGCAACTTGCCCGTATTAGAACCCGTTTGCACAATCTCAGAAAAATAAATAAAGCAGACGTTTTGGAAAAAAGAAGAATTTTAAAAAAAAAACAGAGTGCTTGCATAATCCAAATCGTCGTAAGCCGTATTTGAATTAGCACGGATTAAAACACGTAACAGTAGAGAACACTACTTGCCCGTATTAGAACCCGTTTGCACAATCTAAGGAAAACAAATAAAAAAAAAGACGTTTTGGAAAAAGGAAGAATTTTTAGAAAAACAGAAATGCTTGCACAATCCAAATCTTCGTAAGCCGTATTCGAATTAGCACAGATTAAAACACGTAACAGTAGAGAACGCTACTTGTCCGTACTAGAACCCGTTTGCACAATCTGAGGAAAATAAATAAAACAGACGTTTTGGAAAAAAGGAAGAATTTTTAGAAAAACAGACGTGCTTGCATAATCCAAATCGCCGTAAGTCGTATTTGAATTTGCACGATTAAAACACGCAATAAAGAGAAACGCTACTTGCCCGTATTAGAACCCGTTTGCACAATCCCGAAAAATAAATAAAACAGACGTTTTTGGAAAATTAAAGAATTTTTAAAAAAACACGTATGCATAATCCAAATCGTTTTAAGTCAACATTTGAATTAGCACGAATTAAAACACGAATACAAAGAGAGAACGCTTACTTGCCCGTATTAGAACCCATTTGCACAATCTGAGAAAACAAATAAAAAAAGAAGTTTTGGAAAAAGGAAGAATTTTTAGAAAAACAGACATGCTTGAATAATCCAAATCTTCGTAGTCGTATTTGAATTAGCACGATTAAAACAAGTAACAGAGAGAACGCCATTTGCCTGCATTTCAGAACCCGCTTTTTCACACCGAGAAAATAAATAAAACGACTGTTTTGAAAAAGTAAGAATTTTTAGAAAACGAGACGTGCTTGCATAATCCAAATTGTCGAAGTCGCATTTGAATTAGCACGGATTAAAACACGTAAGAGTAGAGAACGCCACTTGCCCGTATTAAAACCCGTTTGCATAATTTGAAGAAAATAAATAAAACAGACGTTTTGGAAAAAGGAAGAATTTTTAGAAAAATGAGACGTTTGCATAATCCAAATCGCCGTAAGTCGTATTTGAATTTGCACGGATTAAAACACGTAATAGTACGTAACGCTACTTGCCCGTATTAGAACCCGCTTGCACAACTGAGAAAATAAATAAAACAGATGTTTTGGAAAAAAAGAAGAATTTTAAAAAAATGTACAGACGTGCTTGCATAATCCAAATCGTCGTAGTCGTCGATTTGAATTAGCACGATTAAAACATCGAATAAAGATTTAACGCTACTTGCCCGTATTAGAACTCGCTTTGCACAATCTCGAAAAAAAAATAAAACAGACGTTTTGGAAAAAAGAAGAATTTTTTAAAAAATAGATGTGCTTGCATAATCCAAATCGCCGAGTCGCATTTGAATTAGCACGGATTAAAAACACGCAATAAAGAGAACGCCACTTGCCGTATTAGAACCGCTTTACAATCCTGAGAAAAATAAATAAAACAGACGTTTTGGAAAAAAGAAGAATTTTTAAAAAATCAGACGTGCTTGCCTAATCCAAATCGTCGTAAGTCGTATTTGAATTAGCACGATTAAAACACGTAAAGAGACAACGCTATTTGCCCGATTAGAACCGTTTACTAACGAAAAATAAATAAAATGAGACGTTTTGGAAAATAGAAGAATTTTTAAAAAAACGACGTTTGATAATCCAAATCGTTAAGTAAGTCGTATTTGAATTAGCACGATTAAAACACGTAACAAGAGAGAACGATACTTGCCGCATAATAGAACCCGTTTGCACAATGTGAGGAAAATAAATAAAAATGACGCTTTAGAAAAAGGAAGAATTTTTAGAAAAATGACAAGTGCTTGCATAATCCAAATCGGCCGTAGTCGATTTGAATTAGCACAATTGAAACACGAATCAGAGAGAACGCTAGTTGCCTTATTAGAACCCGTTTGCACAATCTAAAGAAAATAAATAAAACAGCCGTTTTGGAAAAAGGAAGAATTTTTAGAAAAAAAGACGAGCTTGCATAATCCAAATCGTCGTAAGCCGTATTTGAATTTGCACGGATTAAAACACGTAATAGTATAGAACGCTATTTGCCCGTATTAGAACCCGTTTGCACAATCTGAGATAAATAAATAAAACAGACGTTTTGGAAAAAAGAAGAATTTTTTAAAAAAAAATAGACGTCCTTGCATAATCCAAATCGCCGTGAAGTCGTATTTTGAATTAGCACGGATTAAAACACGAACAAGATCTGAAACGCTTACTTGCCCGTATTAGAACCCGTTTGCACAATCTGAGAAAAATAAATAAAACAGAAGTTTTGGAAAAAAGCAGAATTTTTAAAAAAAAATAGATGTGCTTGCATAATCCAAATCATCGTAAGCCGTATTTGAATTAGCACGGATTAAAACATGTAACAGAAGAGAACGCTACTTGCCCGTATTAGAACCCGTTTACACAATCTGAAAAAAAAAATAAAACAGACGTTTTGGAAAAAAGAAGAATTTTTAAAAAAAAACAGACGTGCTTGCATAATCCAAATCGCCGTAGTCGTCTTTTGAATTAGCATCAATTAAAACACGTAACAATAGAGAACACTACTTGCCCGTATTAGAACCCGTTTGCACAATCTGAAAAATAAATAAACAGACGTTATGAAATAAAGAAGAATTTTTAAAAATAAATGATGCTTGCATAATCCAAATCGTCGAAGTCGTATTTGAATTAGTGAACGATTAAAACACGTAATAAAGAGAACGCTACTTGCCCGTATTAGAACCCGCTTTGCACAATCACCGAGAAAATAAATAAAACAGACGTTTTGGAAAAAGAAGAATTTTTTAAAAAAAAATAGACGCCCTTGCATAATCCAAATCGTCAAGTCAAAGATTTGAATTAGCACGGATTAAAACACGTAATTGGTCTGTGAACGCTACTTGCCCGTATTAGAACCCGTTTGCACAATCTGAGAAAAATAAATAAAACAGAAGTTTTGGAAAAAAGCAGAATTTTAAAAAAAAAATAGATGTGCTTGCATAATCCAAATCATCGTAAGCCGTATTTGAATTAGCACGGATTAAAACATGTAACAGAAGAGAACGCTACTTGCCCGTATTAGAACCTGTTTACACAATCTGAAAAAAAAAATAAAACAGACGTTTTGGAAAAAAGAAGAATTTTTAAAAAAAAACAGACGTGCTTGCATAATCCAAATCGTCGTAAGCCGTCTTTGAATTAGCACGAATTAAAACACGTAACAATAGAGAACACTACTTGCCCGTATTAGAACCCGTTTGCACAATCTGAGAAAAATAAATAAAACAGACGTTATGAAATAAAGAAGAATTTTTAAAAATAAACAGACGTGCTTGCATAATCAAATCAAGTAGTTTCAGTATTTGAATTAGCACTACGATTAAAACATGTACGAAGAGAACGCTACTTGCCCGTATTAGGAACTGTTTACAATCTAAAAAAAAAATAAAACAGACGTTTTGGAAAAAAGAAGAATTTTTAAAAAAAAACAGACGTGCTTGCATAATCCAAATCGTCGTAAGCCGTATTTGAATTAGTACGGATTAAAACACGTAACAGTAGAGAACGATACTTGCCCGTAGTAGAACCCGTTTGCACAATGTGAGGAAAATAAATAAAACAGACGTTTTGGAAAAAGGATGAATTTTTAGAAAAACAGACGTGCTTGCATAATCCAAATCGTCGTAAAAGTATTTGAATTAAAGACAGATTGAAACACGTAACAAAGATAGAGAACGCTAGTTGCCCGTATTAGAACTTCGTTTGCACAATCTAAAGAAAATAAATAAAGCACATGTTTTGGAAAAAGGAAGAATTTTTAGAAAACAGCGTGCTTGCATAATCCAAATCGTAAGTAACCCGTATTTGAATTAGGACTGATTAAAACACGTAATAAGAGAGAACGCTTAGTTGCCCGTATTAGAACCCGTTGGCACAATCAAGAAAATAAATAAAAAACACGCTTTGGAAAATGGAAGAAATTTTAGAAAAAAACAGACGTGCTTGCATAATCTAAATCGTCGAAGTCGTATTTGAATTAAAGGCAATTTTATTAAAACACGCATGCTTGAGAGAACGCTACTTTGCCCGTATTAGAACCGTTTGCACAATTTGAGAAAATAAATAAAAAAGGCGTTTTGGAAAAAGAAGAATTTTAAAAAAAAAACAAGCGTGCTTGAATAATCCAAATCAGAAGTAGTCGCATTTGAATTAGCACTGATTAAATCACATGAATAACAGAGAACGACATACTTGCCCTAATAGAATCCGTTGCACAATGTGAGGAAAATAAATAAAAACATTTTGGAAAAAGGAAGAATTTTTAGAAAATGAGCGTGCTTGCATAATCCAAATCGTCGTAGTCGTATTTGAATTTGCAAATACGATTAAAACACATAATAAAGAGAGAACGTTAATTGCTCAGATTAGAACCCGTTCATAATCAAGAAAAGAAATAAAAAAAATGCGTTTTGGAAAAAGGAAGAATTTTTAGAAAAAAACGTGCTTGCATAATCCAAATCGTCCGTAAGTCGCATTTGAATTAGCACGGATTAAAACACGTAACAAGAGAACGCTACTCGCATGATAGGAACTCCGTTTGCACAACTGAGAAAAATAAATAAAACAGACGTTTCGGAAAAAAGAAGAATTTTAAAAAAACAGACGTGCTTGCATAATCCAAATCGCGTAAGTCGTATTTGAATTAGCACGGATTAAAACACGTACAAGAGAGAACGCTAGTTGCCCGTATTAGAAACTCGTTGGCACACATCTGAAGAAAAATAAATAAAATTTTACGTTTTGGAAAATGGAAGAAATTTTAGAAAAAAAAAGAGCGTGCTTGCATAATCTAAATCGTCGTAAGTCGTATTTGAATTAGCACGGATTAAAACACGTAACAGTAGAGAAACGCTACTTGCCCGTATTAGAACCCGTTTGCACAATTTGAGAAAAATAAATAAAACAGACGTTTTGGAAAAAAGAAGAATTTTAAAAAAAAAACAAACGTGCTTGAATAATCCAAATCGTCGTAAGCCGTATTTGAATTAGCACGGATTAAATCACGTAACAGCAGAGAACGATACTTGCCCGTAATAGAATCCGTTTGCACAATGTGAGGAAAATAAATAAAACAGACATTTTGGAAAAAGGAAGAATTTTTAGAAAAACAGACGTGCTTGCATAATCCAAATCGTCGTAAGCCGTATTTGAATTTGCACAGATTAAAACACATAACAGTAGAGAACGTTAGTTGCCCGTATTAGAACCCGTTCGCGCAATCTGAAGAAATAAATAAAACAGTCGTTTTGGAAAAAGGAAGAATTTTTAGAAAAACAAACGTGCTTGCATAATCCAAATCGCCGTAGTCGTATTTGAATTAGCACGATTAAAACACGAATGCATTATAGAACGCTATTGCCTATTAGAACCGTTTACACAACTGAGAAAAATAAATAAAAATGACGTCGGAAAAAGAAGAATTTTAAAAAACAGACCTTGCATAATCCAAATCGTCGTAGTTTGATTAATTAGCACGATTAAAACACGCGATTGATGAGAACGCTACTTGCAGTATTAGAACCCGTTTGCACAATCTGAGAAAAATAAATAAAAAAGGCGTTTGGAAAAAAGAAGAATTTTAAAAAATAAAACAGACGTACTTGCATAATCCAAATCATTGTGAAGTCAGATTTGAATTAAGACGGATTAAAACACGCAATGAGAGAGAACGATACTTGCCCCGTATTAGAACCCGTTTACTAATCGAGAAAATAAATAAAATAGACGTTTTGGAAAAAAGAAGAATTTGTAAAAAAAAAGCAGGCGAGCTTGCATAATCCAAATCGTCAGAAGTCAAATATTTGAATTAGCACTGATTAAAACACACATGAATAAGAGAGAACGCTAGTTGCCCGATTAGAACCCGCTTTACACAATCTGAAAAAAATAAATAAAACAGACGTTTTGGAAAATGGAAGAAATTTTAGAAAAAAACGACGTGCTTGCATAATCTAAATCGTCGTAGTCGATTTGAATTAGGATTAAAACACGTAATAAAGAGAGAACGCTTACTTGCCCAGTATAGAACCCGCTTGCAATCTGACTGAAAAATAAATAAAACAGACGTTCGGAAAAAAGAAGAATTTTAAAAAAAAATTGATTTGCTTGCATAATCCAAATCGTCAGAAACCCGATTTGAATTAGCACGGATTAAAACACGCTGAAGAGAGAACGCTACTTGCCCGATTAGAACCCGCTTTACAATGAGAAAAATAAATAAAAAGGCGTTTTGGAAAAAGAAGAATTTTAAAAAAAACAGTGTTTGCATAATCCAAATCGTCGTGTCGTATTTGAATTAACGCAGATTAAAACACGAAATTGATGAGAGAGAACGATACCGTATTAGAACCCGCTTTGCACAACTGAAAAATAAATAAAATAGACGTTTTGGAAAAAAGAAGAATTTGTAAAAAAATGAGCGAGCTTGATAATCCAAATCGCGTGAAGTCGTATTTGAATTAGCACTTATTAAAACACGTATAAAGAGAAGAACGCTAGTTGCCCGTATTAGAACCCGTTTGCACAATCTGAAAAAATAAATAAAACAGACGTTTTGGAAAATGGAAGAAATTTTAGAAAAAAAACCAGACGTGCTTGCATAATCTAAATCGTCAGTAAGTCGTATTTGAATTAGCACGATTAAAACACGTAACAATGAGAGAACGCTACTTGCCCGTATTAGAACCGTTTACACAATCTGAGAAAAATAAATAAAACAGACGTTCTGGAAAAAAGAAGAATTTTAAAAAAACAGGCGTGCTTGATAATCCAAATCGTCAGAAGTTCGTATTTGAATTAGCACGATTAAAACACGTTCTGATGAGAACGCTACTTGCCCGATTAGAACCCGTTTACTGTCTGAGAAAAATAAATAAAAACAGGACGTTTTGGAAAAAAGAAGAATTTTAAAAAAAAACAAGAGCTTGCATAATCCAAATCGTAAATTTTCGATTTGAATTAGCACACGACAAAAACACGCATGCAAAGAGAGAACGATACTTGCCCGTATAGAACCCGTTTGCTGGACCCAGAAAATAAATAAAATAGACGTTTTTGGAAAAAAAGAAGAATTTGTAAAAAAAAACAGATTAGCTTGCATAATCCAAATCGTCGTAGTCGTTATTTGAATTAGCACGGATTAAAAACGTAACAGTAGACAACGCTACTTGCCCGTATTAGAACCGTTGCACAATCTGAGAAAATAAATAAAAATTACAGGCGTTTTGGAAAATAGAAGAATTTTAAAAAAATGAGGCGTGCTTGCATAATCCAAATCGTCAGAAGTCGTATTTGATTAGCACGATTAAAACACGTAACAAAGAGACAACGATACTTGCGGTTAGTAGAACCGCTTGCACCGTGTGAGGAAAATAAATAAAGCATGACGCGTTTTAGAAAAGGAAGAATTTTTAGAAAAACAGATTTGTGCTTGCATAATCCAAATCGTAAGCGTATTTGAATTAGCACAGATTGAAACACGAATCGTAGAGAACGCTAGTTGCTCAGATTAGAACCGTTTGCACAATCTAAAGAAAATAAATAAACAGACCGTTTGGAAAAGGAAGAATTATTAGAAAAAAAGACGAAGTTTGCATAATCCAAATCGCGTAAGCGTATTTGAATTAGCACGATTAAAACACGAATAAAGAGAGAACGATACTTGCCCGTAGTAGAACCCGTTTGCACAATGTGGAAAATAAATGAAACAGACGCTTTGGAAAAAGGAAGAATTTTTAGAAAAACAGACGTTTGCCATAATCCAAATCGTCGTAGTTTATTCTAATTAGCATGACAGATTGAAACACGAATAAGATAGAACGCTAGTTGCCCGTATTAGAACCGTTTGCACAAATCGAGAAAAAATAAATAAAACAGACGCGGAAAAAAAGAAGAATTTAAAAAAAACAGATGCTTGCATAATCCAAATCGTAGTCGATGAATTAGCACGGTTAAAACACGTTATGAGAGAACGCTACGCCGCAGATAGAAACTCCGTTTAACAATCTGAGAAAAATAAATAAAATAGACGCTTTGGAAAAAAGAAGAATTTTTAAAAAAAACAAACGCGTGCTTGCATAATCCAAATCGCGATGCGATGTCAGATTTGAAATTTAGGCACGATTAAAACACGTAATAGTACAGAACGCTACTTGCCCGTATTAGAAAACCCGTTTACAATCAGAGAAAATAAATTAAAATGCGACGCTTTGGAAAAAGGAAGAATTTTTAGAAAAACAGTCGTGCTTGCATAATCCAAATCGTGGTAAGCCGTATTTGAATTAGCTCGGATTAAAACACCTAACAGTAGAGAACACTACTTGCCCGTATTAGAACCCGTTTGCATAATCTGAGGAAAACAAATAAAAACACAAACGTTTTTGAAAAAGAAAGAATTTTTGGAAAAACAAAAATGCTTGCATATTCCAAATCTTCGTAACGAATTGCAATTAAATTAGCACGGATTGAAAACACGAATAAGAGAGAACGCACTTGCCCGATTAAACCGCTTGCATAATCAAGAAAATAAATAAAACAGACGTTTTGGAAAAAGGAAGAATTTATAGAAAAAAACAGACGTGCTTGCATAATCCAAATCGTCAGAAGTCGAGTCGATTTGAATTAGCACGGATTAAAAACACGAATGAGAGAACGCTACTTGCCCGTATTAGAACCGTTTACAATCGAGAAAAATAAATTAAACAGCGTTTTGGAAAAAGGAAGAATTTTTAGAAAAATAGATTTGGCGTGCTTAAATCCAAATCGTCGTAAGTCATTTGAATTAGCACCTTAAAACATGTAACAATTGAACGCTACTTGCCCGACTAGAACCCGCTTTGCACAATCTGAGAAAATAAATAAAAAGACGCTTTGGAAAAAGGAAGAATTTTTAGAAAAACAATCGTGTTTGCATAATCCAAATCGTGGTAAGCCGATTTGAATTAGCATGAATTAAAAACACGTAATAGAGAGAACGCTTCTTGCCCGTATTAGAACCCGTTTACACAATCTGAGGAAAATAAATAAAAAAGGCGTTTGGAAAAAGGAAGAATTTTTAGAAAAATAAACATGCTTGCATAATCCAAATCGCCGTAAGCCATATTTGAATTTGCACGGATTAAAACACGTCAATAATAGAGAACGCTACTTGCCCGTATAGAACCTGTTTACACAATCGAGAAAAAATAAATTAAACAGACGTTTTGGAAAAAGGAAGAATTTTAGAAAAGAGACGTGCTTGCATAATCCAAATCGTCGTGGTAAGTATTTGAATTAGCACGATTAAAACATGTAATGCTGGAGAATGCTACTTGCCCGTACTAGAACCCGTTTGCACAATCTGAGGAAAATAAATAAAACGGACGTTTGAAAAAGGAAGAATTTTTAGAAAAAACGATCGTGCTTGCATAATCCAAATCGTGGTAAGCCGTATTTGAATTAGCACCTGATTAAAACACGAATAAGAACGCTTTCTTGCCCGTACTAGAACCCGTTTGCACAATCTGAGGAAAATAAATAAAACAGACGTTTTGGAAAAAGGAAGAATTTTTAGAAAAACAAACGTGCTTGCATAATCCAAATCGTCGTAAGCCATATTTGAATTTTCACGGATTAAAACACGTAACAATAGAGAACGCTACTTGCCCGTATTAGAACCCGTTTGCATAATAACAAGAAAATAAAAAAAACGAAGTTTTGGAAAAAGGAAGAATTTATAGAAAAAAAAAACAGACGTGCTTGCATAATCCAAATCGTCGTAAGTCGTATTTGAATTAGCACGGATTAAAACACGTAACAGTAGAGAACGCTACTTGCCCGTATTAGAACCCGTTTGCACAATATGAGAAAAATAAATAAAACAGACGTTTTGGAAAAAAGTAAAATTTTTAAAAAAAAACAGACGAGCTTGCATAATCCAAATCGTCGTAAGCCGTATTTGAATTAGCCCGGATTAAAACACCTAACATTAGAGAACACTACTTGCCAGTATTAGAATTCGTTTGCACAATCTGAGGAAAACAAATAAAAACATAGACGTTTTGGTAAAAGGAAGAATTTTTAGAAAAACAGAAATGCTTGCATATTCCAAATCTTTTTCGTAAGTCCGTATTCAATTAGCACGATTAAAACACGTAACAGTAGAGAACGCTACTTGCTCGTACTAGAACCCGTTTGCACAATCTGAGGAAAATAAATAAAACAGACGTTTTGGAAAAAGGAAGAATTTGTAGAAAAACAGACGTGCTTGCATAATCCAAATCGTCGTAAGCGATATTTGAATTTGCACGGATTAAAACACGTAACAGTAGAGAACGCTACTTGCCCGTATTAGAACCCGTTTGCATAATCTGAAGAAAATAAATAAAACGAAGTTTTGGAAAAAGGAAAGAATTTATAGAAAAAAAAACAGACGTGCTTGCATAATCCAAATCGTTGTAAGATGTATTTGAATTAGCACGGATTAAAACACGTAATAGTAGAGAACGCTACTTGCCCGTATTAGAATTCGTTTGCACAATCTGAGAAAAATAAATAAAACAGACGTTTTGGAAAAAAGAAAATTTTTTTTAAAAAAACGAAGTTCTTGCATAATCCAAATCGTCGAAGTCGTATTTAAATTAGCATGGATTAAAACACCTAACAAAGAGAACACTACTTGCCCGTATTAGAACCCGTTTGCACAATTAGGGAAAACAAATAAAAAAAACACAAACGTTTTTGGAAAAAGTAAGAATTTTTTAGAAAAAACAAATGCTTGCATATTCCAAATCTTCGTAAGTAAAATTATTTGAATTAGCACGGATTGAAACACGTAATGAGAGAACGCCATACTTGCCATTAGAACCCGTTTGCATAATCAAAAAAATAAATAAAACGACGTTTTGGAAAAAGGAAGAATTTATAGAAAAAAAAAAAAACGATGTGCTTGCATAATCCAAATCGTCGTAAGCCGTCTTTGAATTAGCACGGATTAAAACACGTAGCAGTAGAGAACGCTACTTGCCGTATTAGAACCGTTTACTGATCTCGAAAATAAATAAAAAAAACAGTTTTGGAAAAAAGGAAGAATTTTTAGAAAAACACACATGCTTGCATAATCCAAATCTTAAAGTCGTATTTGAATTAGCACGATTAAAACACGTAATAGTTGAGAACGCTACTTGCCCGTGCCAGAACCGTTTGCACAATGAGGAAAATAAATAAAGCAGACGTTTTGGAAAAAGGAAGAATTTTAGAAAAAACAAGCGTGCTTATAATCCAAATCGGTAAGTCAGATTTGAATTAAGCGATTAAAACACGAATAAAGAAACGCTACTTGCCCGTATTAGAACCGTTTCATAATCTCGAGGAAAATAAATAAAACAGACGTTTTGGAAAAAGGAAGAATTTTAGAAAAAACAGATTGCTTGCATAATCCAAATCGTTGTAAGCCGTATTTGAATTTAGCACAGATTAAAACACGTAACGAATAGAGAACGCTACTTGCCCGTATTAGAACCCGTTTCATAATCTGAAAATAAATAAAATAGACGTTTTGGAAAAAGGAAGAATTTATAGAAAAAAAATGATATGCTTGCATAATCCAAATCGTCATAAGTCGATTTGAATTACAACCGATTAAAACATGTAATGAGAGAAACGCTACTTGCCCTATTAGAACCCGTTTGCACAATATGAGAAAATAAATTAAACAGACGTTTTGGAAAAAAGTAAAATTATAAAAAAAAAACAGACAATCTTGCATAATCCAAATCGTCGTAAGTCGTATTTGAATTAGCCCGGATTAAAACACCTAACATTAGAGAACACTACTTGCCAGTATTAGAATCCGTTTGCACAATCTGAGGAAAACAAATAAAAACATAGACGTTTTGGTAAAAGGAAGAATTTTTAAAACCATAAAATGCTTGATATTCCAAATCTTCGTAAGTCGATATTTGAATTAGCACGATTAAAACACGAATGTGAGAACGCTACTTGCTCGGTACGAAACCCGCTTGCACTGTGAGGAAAATAAATAAAATGACGTTTTGGAAAAAGGAAGAATTTGTAGAAAAACAGACGTGCTTGCATAATCCAAATCGTCGTAAGCCATATTTGAATTAGCACTCCATTAAAACACGAATGATGAGAAACGCCGCACTTGCCCAGTATAAGAACCCGTTTGCATAATCAAGAAAATAAATAAAGCAGACGCTTTGGAAAAAGGAATTTATAGAAAAAAAAAAAAAGCAGACGCGTTGCATAATCCAAATCGTCGAAGATGTATTTGAATTAGCACGGATTAAACACGTAATGAGAGAACGTTACTTGCTCAGATTAGAATTCAATTACACAATCTGAGAAAAATAAATAAAACAGACGTTTTGGAAAAAAGAAAATTTTTTTAAAAAAAACAGACGTGCTTGCATAATCCAAATCGTCGTAAGCTGTATTTGAATTCGCCCGGATTAAAACACCTAACAGTAGAGAACACTACTTGCCCGTATTAGAACCCGTTTGCACAATCTCGGAAAACAAATAAAAACACAAACGCTTTTGGAAAAAGAAAGAATTTTTAGAAAAATGCTTGTATATTCAAAATCTTTTTGTAAGTCAGATTTGAATTAGCACGATTGAAACACGTAATAAAAGAGAGAACGCTTACTTGCCCGTATTAGAACCCGTTTGCATAATCTGAAGAAAACAAATAAAACAGACGTTTTGGAAAAAGGAAGAATTTATAGAAAAAAAAACGGACGTGCTTCCATAATTCAAATCGTCGTAAGCCGTATTTGAATTAGCACGGATTAAAACACGACATGATGAGAGAACGCTACTTGCCGTATTAGAACCCGTTTTGTCACCAGAGAAAATAAATTAAACAGACGTTTTGGAAAAAGGAAGAATTTTTTTCGAAAAAAAAAACTAAAGTGCTTGCATAATCCAAATCGGTAAGCCGTGTTTGAATTAGCACGGATTAAAACACGTACTTGATTGAGAACGCTACTTGCCACGTATTAGAACCCGTTTACCAATCCGAGGAAAATAAATAAAACAGACGTTTTGGAAAAAGGAAGAATTTTTAGAAAATAACAGACGTGCTTGCATAATCCAAATCGTGGTAGTTTTATTTGAATTAGCACTGATTAAAACACGCAATGCGAGAGAACGCTACTTGCCTTATTAGAACCCGTTTGCACAATCTGAGGAAAATAAATAAAACAGACGTTTTGGAAAAAGGAAGAATTTTTAGAAAAACAGACGTGCTTGCATAATCCAAATCGTCGTAAGCCATATTTGAATTTGCACGGATTAAAACATGTAACAATAGAGAACGCTACCTGCCCGTATTAGAACCCGTTTGCATAATCTGAAGAAAATAAATAAAACAGACGTTTTGGGAAAAGGAAGAATTTATTTAAAAAAAATGACGTGCTTGCATAATCCAAATCGTCAGTCGAGTCGTTTGAATTAGCATCGAATAAAACACGAATAACGAGAGAACGCTACTTGCCCGTATTAGAACCCGTTTGCATAATCAAGAAAATAAATAAAACAAGACGTTTTGGAAAAAGGAAGAATTTATAGAAAAAAACAGACGTGTTGCATAATCCAAATCGTCGTAGTTATATTTGAATTAGCACGGATTAAAACACGTAAAGAGAGAACGCTACTTGCCCAGTATTAGAACCGTTTGCACAATCGAGAAAAATAAATAAAACAAATCGTTTGGAAAAAAGAAGAATTTTTTTAAAAAAATGCGAGACGTGCTTGCATAATCCAAATCATCGTAAGCCGTATTTGAATTAACACGGATTAAAACACGTAACAGTATAGAACACTACTTGGCCGTATTAGAACCCGTTTGCACAATCTGAGGAAAACAAATAAAAAAAACAGAAGTTTTGGAAAAAGGAAGAATTTTTAGAAAAACAGACATGCTTGCATAATCAAAATCTTCGTAAGCCGTATTTGAATTAGCACGGATTAAAACACGTAACAGTAGAGAACGCTACTTGCCCGTATTAGAACCGGTTTGCACAATCAGAGAAAAATAAATTAGACAGACGTTTTGGAAAAAGGAAGAATTTATAGAAAAAAAAAACAAACGTGCCTGCATAATCCAAATCGTCCTAAGCCGTATTTGAATTAGCACGGATTAAAACACGTAATAGTAGAGAACGCTACTTGCCCTTATTAGAACCCGTTGCACAACTGAGAAAAAATAAATAAAACGTACATTGTGGAAAAAGAAGATTGTTTTAAAAAAAAAACAGACGTGCTTGCATAATCAAAATCGTCGAAGTCGTATTTGAATTAGCACGGATTAAAACACGTAATGAGAAGGAATGCAACTTGCCGTATTAGAACCCGTTTACACAATCTCGAGAAAAATAAATAAAGCAGAAGTTTTGGAAAAAAGAAGAATTTTAGAAAAAAAGAGTGCTTGCATAATCCAAATCGTCGTAAGTCGTTTTGAATTAGCACGATTAAAACACGTAATGAGAGAACACTACTTGCCCGTATTAGAACCCGTTTACTGTCTGAGGAAAACAAATAAAAAAGACGTTTGGAAAAAGGAAGAATTTTTAAAAACAGAAATGCTTGCATAATCCAAATCTTCGTAAGTCGTATTTGAATTAGCACGAGATTAAAACGCAATGCTTGAGAGAACGCTACTTGTCCGTATTACTAGAACCCGTTTGCACAATCTGAGGAAAATAAATAAAACAGACGTTTTGGAAAATTGAAGAATTTTTAAAAAAAACAGACGTGCGTGCATAATCCAAATCGTCGTAAGCCGTATTTGAATTAGCACGAATTAAAACACGTAACAGTAGAGAACGCTACTTGCCCGTATTAGAACCCGTTTGCACAATCTGAGGAAAACAAATAAAAAAAGAGAAGTTTTGGAAAAAGGAAGAATTTTTAGAAAAACAGACATGCTTGAATAATCCAAATCTTCCTAAGCCGTATTTGAATTAGCACGGATTAAAACAAGTAACAGTAGAGAACGCTACTTGCCTGTACTAGAACCCGTTTTCACAATCTGAGGAAAATAAATAAAACAGTCGTTTTGAAAAAAGTAAGAATTTTTAGAAAAACAGACGTTCTTGCATAATCCAAATTGTCGTAAGCCGTATTTGAATTAGCACGGATTAAAACACGTAACAGTAGAGAACGCCACTTGCCCGTATTAAAACCCGTTTGCATAATTTGAAGAAAATAAATAAAACAGACGTTTGGAAAAAGGAAGAATTTTTAGAAAAACAGACGTGCTTGCATAATCCAAATCGTCATAAGCCGTATTTGAATTTGCACGGATTAAAACACGTAATAGTACAGAACGCTACTTGCCCGTATTAGAACCCGTTTGCACAATCTGAGAAAAATAAATAAAACAGATGTTTTGGAAAAAAGAAGAATTTTAAAAAAAAAACAGACGTGCTTGCATAATCCAAATCGTAAGTAAGCCGTATTTGAATTAGCACGATTAAAACACGAACAAGAGAGAACGATACTTGCCTAGTAGTAACCCGTTTGCACAATGTGAGGAAAATAAATAAAACAAGACGTTTTGGAAAAAGGAAGAATTTTTAAAAATAAGTTGCTTGCATAATCCAAATCGTCGTAAGCCGTATTTGAATTAGCACAGATTGAAACACGTAACAGTAGAGAACGCTAGTTGCCCGTATTAGAACCCGTTTGCACAATCTAAAGAAAATAAATAAAACAGCCGTTTTGGAAAAAGGAAGAATTTTTAGAAAAACAGACGTGCTTGCATAATCCAAATCGAAACCGTAGTCGATATTTGAATTATTACGATTAAAACACGTAACGAGAGAAACGATACTTGCCCGTATTAGAACCGTTTGCACAATGTGAGGAAAATAAACAAAACAGACGTTTTGGAAAAAGGAAGAATTTTTAGAAAAACAGACGTGCTTGCATAATCCAAATCGTCGTAAGCCGTATTTGAATTTGCACGGATTAAAACACGTAATAGTATAGAACGCTACTAGCCCGTATTAGAACCCGTTTGCACAATCTGAGATAAATAAATAAAATAGATGTTTTGGAAAAAAGAAGAATTTTTAAAAAAAAAAATAGACGTCCTTGCATAATCCAAATCGTCGTAAGCCGTATTTGAATTAGCACGGATTAAAACACGTTGATCTAAACGCTACTTGCCCGTATTAGAACCCGTTTGCACATTCTTAGAAAAATAAATAAAAACAGACGTTTTGGAAAAAAAAAGAATTTTAAAAAAAAATAAATGTGCTTGCATAATCCAAATCATCGTAAGTTTTATTTGAATTAGCACGATTAAAACATGTAACTGTAAGAGAACGCTACTTGCGTTCATTATTAGAACCCGTTTACATAATCAGAAAAAAAATAAAATCAGACGTTTTGGAAAAAAAGAAGAATTTTTAAAAAAAAAAACGTGCTTGCATAATCCAAATCGTCGTAAGTCGTATTTGAATTAGTACGATTAAAACACGTATGAGAGAAACGATACTTGCCCGTATTAGAACCCGTTTGCACAATCTGAGAAAAATAAATAAAACGAGACCTTTTGAAAAAAAGAAGAATTTTAAAAAAAAAATGTGCATGCATAATCCAAATCGTCGTAGTATTTTGAATTTTACGCACCATTAAAACACGCATAGCTAAAAGAGAGAACGATACTTGCCCGGATTAGAACCCGTTTGCACAATGTGAGGAAAATAAATAAAATGAGGCGTTTTGGAAAAAGGAAGAATTTTAGAAAAAAAAACAAACGTGCTTGCATAATCCAAATCGTGTGGCGTATTTGAATTAGCACGAGACAAAAACACGAATAAAGAGAACGCTAGTTGCCGTATTAGAACCCGTTTGCACAATCTGAAGAAAATAAATTAAAGCAGTTTTGGAAAAAGAAGAATTTTTAGAAAAAAAAGCGGCGTGCTTGCGCATAATCCAAATCGTCGTAAGCCGTATTTGAATTACATGATTAAAACATCGTGATGAGAACGCTACTTGTCAAAGTATTAGAACCCGTTTGCACAATCTGAGAAAAATAAATAAAATAGACGTTTTGGAAAAAAGAAGAATTTTAAAAAAAAAACGCTTCCATAACGTAAATCGTCATTAAGTCAAATTAATTTGAATTGAGCACGGATTAAAATACGTGAATATGATGAAACGCTTTTGCCCATATTAGAACCGTTTGCCAATGTGAGAAAAATAAATAAACCACTATATGGAATAAAGAAGAATTTTAAAAAAAAACAGCGTGCTTGCAAAATCCAAATCGTCGTAGCCGTATTTGAATTAGCACGGATTAAAACACGTAACAAGAGAACGCTACTTGCCGTATTAGAACCCGTTTCATAATCTAAAAACAAATAAAAAAAAGAACTTTTGGAAAAAGGAAGAATTTTTAGAAAAACAGACATGCTTGCATAATCAAAATCTTCGTAAGCCGTATTTGAATTAGCATTGATTAAAACATGTAACAGTAGAGAACGCTACTTGCCCGTATTAGAACCCGTTTGCACAATCTGAGGAAAATAAATAAAACAGACGTTTTGGAAAAAAGAAGAATTTTAAGAAAAACAGACGTGCTTGCATAATCCAAATCGCGTAAGTAAGCGATTTGAATTAGCACGGAATTAAAACATGTAACGAGAGAACGCTACTTGCCCGTATTAGAACCCGTTGCACAACGAGGAAAACAAATAAAAAACAGCAGTTTTGGAAAAAGGAAGAATTTTTAGAAAAACAGACATGCTTGCATAATCCAAATCTTAAGTCGTATTTGAATTAGCATGGATTAAAACATGTAACGATAGAGAACGCTACTTGCCCGTATTAGAACCCGTATGCACAATCTGAGGAAAATAAATAAAACAGACGTTTTGGAAAAAAGAAGAATTTTTAGAAAAACAGACGTGCTTGCATAATCCAAATCGTCGTAAGCCGTATTTGAATTAGCACGGATTAAAACACATAATAGTAGAGAACGCTACTTGCCCGTATTAGAACCCGTTTGCACAATCTGAGAAAAATAAATAAAACAGACGTTTTGGAAAAATGAAGAATTTTTTAAAAAAATCAGACCTGCTTGCATAATCCAAATCGTCAAAAGCGTATTTGAATTAGCACGAATTAAAAACACGCCCGTTTTATAACGAAGAGAGAACACTACTTGCCCGTATTAGAACCCGTTTCATAATCTGAAGAAAATAAATAAAACAGACGTTTTGGAAAAAGGAAGAATTTTTAGAAAAAAAAACAGACGTCCTTGCATTATCCAAATCGTCGTAAGCCGTATTTGAATTAGCACGGATTAAAACACATAATAGTAGAGAACGCTACTTGCCCGTATTAGAACCCGTTTGCACAATCTGAGAAAAATAAATAAAACAGACGTTTTGGAAAAATGAAGAATTTTTTAAAAAAAACAGACCTGCTTGCATAATCCAAATCGTCGTAAGCCGTATTTGAATTAGCATGAATTAAAACACGTAAAAGTAGAGAACACTACTTGCCCGTATTAGAACCCGTTTGCACAATCTGAGGAAAACAAAAAAAAAAACAGAAGTTTGGGAAAAAGGAAGAATTTTTAGAAAAATAGACATGCTTGCATAATCCAAATCTTCGTAAGCCGTATTTGAATTAGCACGGATTAAAACACGTAACAGTAGAGAACGCTACTTGCCCGTACTAGAACCCGTTTGCACAATCTGAGGAAAATAAATAAAATAGACGTTTTGGAAAAAAGAAGAATTTTTAGAAAAACAGACGTGCTTGCATAATCCAAATCGTCGTAAGCCATATTTGAATTAGCACGAATTAAAACACGTAACAGTAGAGAACGCTACTTGGCCGTATAAGAACCCGTTTGCATAATCTGAAGAAAATAAATAAAACAGACGTTCTGGAAAAAGGAAGAATTTTTAGAAAAAAAAACAGACGTGCTTGCAAAATCCAAATCGTCGTAAGCCGTATTTGAATTAGCACGGATTAAAACACGTAACAGTAGAGAACGCTACTTGCCCGTATTAGAACCCGTTTGCACAATCTGAAAAAAATAAATAAAATGACGTTTGGAAAATTGAAGAATTTTTTTTTAAAAAAGAGATGCTTGCATAATCCAAATCTTAAATAAGCCGTATTTGAATTAGCACGGATTAAAACACGCAACGATGAGAACGCTACTTGCCCGTACTAGAACCCGTTTGCACAATCTGAGGAAAATAAATAAAAAAACGTTTTGGAAAAAAGAAGAATTTTTAGAAAAAGCAGGCGTGCTTGCATAATCTAAATCGTCAGAAGTCAAAGCGTATTTGAATTAGCACGATTAAAACACGTAACGACGAGAAACGCTACTTGCCCGTGTAGAACCCGTTTCATAATCTGAAGAAAATAAATAAAAAAACACGTTTTGGAATAAGGAAGAATTGTTAGAAAAAAAAAACAGTGTCCTTGCATAATCCAAATCGTCAGAAGCCGTATTTGAATTAGCACAGATTAAAACACATATGATGAGAACGCTACTTGCCGTATTAGAACCCGTTTGCCTGATATGAGAAAATAAATAAAGCAGACGTTTTGGAAAAAATGAAGAATTTTTAAAAAACAAACACTGCTTGCATAATCCAAATCGTCGTAGCGTATTTGAATTAGCACGCAATTAAAACACGTAACGATGAATAACGCTACTTGCTTGTATTAGAACCCGTTTCATAATCTGAGGAAAACAAATAAAAAAAACAGAAGTTTTGGAAAAAGGAAGAATTTTTAGAAAAAACGACATGCTTGCATAATCCAAATCTTAAGTAAGCCATATTTGAATTAGCATGGATTAAAACATAACAATATGAAACGCTACTTGCCCGTATTAGAACCGTTTGCACAATCGAGAAAATAAATAAAACAGACGTTTTGGAAAAAAGAAGAATTTTAGAAAAACCGAGGCGTTAACATAATCCAAATCGTAAAGCGTATTTGAATTATTACAATTAAAACACGTAACATGAGAAACGCTACTTGCCCGTATGAGAACGTTTACACAATCTGAGAAAAATAAATAAAATAGGCGTTTTGGAAAAAGAAGAATTTAAAAAAAAAAAAACAGGCGTGCTTCCATAATCCAAATCATACTTGGCATGAGTATTTGAATTAAAATAAATAACGCATTAAAACACAATTAATAGTAGAACGTTACTTGCCACGGATTGATACAACCCGTTTGCACAATCTGAGAAAAATAAATCAAACTGACGTTTTGGAAAACAGAAGAATGTTTAAAAAAAAAACAGACGTGCTTGCATAATCCAAATCGTCGTAAGCCGTATTTAAATTAGCACGGATTAAAACACGTAACAGTAGAGAACACTACTTGCCCGTATTAGAACCCGTTTCACAATCTGAGGAAAACAAATAAAAAAAACAGAAGTTTTGGAAAAAGGAAGAATTTTTAAAAAAAGAGACGTGCTTGCCTAATCCAAATCGTCGTAAGCCGTATTTGAATTAGCACGGATTAAAACACGAATAACGATCTGACGCTACTTGCCCGTATTAGAACCCGTTTGCACATTCTGAGAAAAATAAATAAAACAGACGTTTTGGAAAAAAGCAGAATTTTTAAAAAAAAATAAATGTGCTTGCATAATCCAAATCATCGTAAGCCGTATTTGAATTAGCACGGATTAAAACATGTAACAGAAGAGAACGCTACTTGCCCGTATTAGAACCCGTTTGCACAATCTGAAAAAAAAAATAAAACAGACGTTTTGGAAAAAAGAAGAATTTTTAAAAAAAAACAGACGTGCTTGCATAATCCAAATCGTCGTAAGCCGTATTTGAATTAGTACGGATTAAAACATCGATGAGAGAACGATACTTGCCCGTAGTAGAACCCGTTTGCACAATGTGAGGAAAATAAATAAAGCAGGCGTTTTGGAAAAAGGAAGAATTTTTTAGAAAAAAAAACGACGTGCTTGCATAATCCAAATCGTCGTAAGTCGTATTTGAATTAGCAGGATTAAAACAATAAGAGAGAACGCTACTTGCCCGTATTAGAACCCGTTTGCACAATCTGAGAAAAATAAATAAAACAGACCTTTTGGAAAAAAGAAGAATTTTTAAAAAAAAAACAGACGTGCATGCATAATCCAAATAAATTAGCGTAAAGTCACTTATATTAGAATTTGCACAATGATTAAAACAAACGCAGTAACTTGATGAGAAACGATACTTGCCTACTATTTAGAACCCGTTTGCACAAAGTGAGGAAAATAAATAAAAAAAGCAGACGTTTGGAAAAAGGAAGAATTTTTAGAAAAACAGACGTGCTTGCATATTCCAAATCGTCGTAAATGTCGTATTTGAATTAGCATTGATTAAAACATGTAACTTGATGAAACGCTAGTTGCCATTATTAGAACCCGTTTACATGAATCTGAAGAAAATAAATTAAGCAGGCGTTTTGGAAAAAGGAAGAATTTTAGAAAAAAAAAGAGGCGTGCTTGCATAATCCAAATCGTCGTAAGCGTATTTGAATTAGCACGGATTAAAACAAATAATGATGAAAACGCTACTTGTCCGTATTAGAACCCGTTTGCACAATCTGAGAAAAATAAATAAAACAGACGTTTTGGAAAAAAGAAGAATTTTTAAAAAAAAAAAACAGTCGTGCTTGCATAATCGAAATCGTCGTAAGCCGTATTTGAATTTGCACGGATTAAAATACGTAACAGTACAGAACGCTACTTGCCCATATTAGAACCCGTTTGCACAATGTGAGAAAAATAAATAAAACAGACTATATGGAATAAAGAAGAATTTTAAAAAAAAAAACAGACGTGCTTGCATAATCCAAATCGTCGTAAGTCGTATTTGAATTAGCACGAATTAAAACACGTAAAGGATGAAGAACGCCATACATGCGTATTAAACCCGTTGCACAATCTGAGGAAAACAAATAAAAAAAACAGAAGTTTTGGAAAAAGGAAGAATTTTTAGAAAAACAGACATGCTTGCATAATCCAAATCTTCGTAAGCCGTATTTGAATTAGCATTGATTAAAACATGTAACAGTAGAGAACGCTACTTGCCCGTATTAGAACCCGTTTGCACAATCTGAGGAAAATAAATAAAGCAGACGTTTTGGAAAAAAAGAAGAATTTTAGAAAAACGCAGTTGCTAGCATAATCAAATCGTAAGTAAGCCGTATTTGAATTAGCCGAATTAAAAACACGTGTGATGAGAACGCTACTTGCCGATATTAGAACCGTTGCACAATGAGAAAAATAAATAAAAAAAGCGTTTTGGAAAAATGAAGAATTTTTAAAAAAAACAGACCTGCTTGCATAATCCAAATCTTAAATCAGCGTATTTGAATTAGCATGAATTAAAACACGTGGAGAAACACTACTTTCCCGTATTAGAACCCGTTTCACAATGTGAAGAAAATAAATAAAAACAGACGTTTTGGAAAAAGGAAGAATTTTTAGAAAAAAACAGATCCTTGCATTATCCAAATCGTCGTAAGTCGATTTGAATTAGCACGGATTAAAACACATAATAGTAGAGAACGCCATTTGCCCGTATTAGAACCCGTTTGCCAATCTGAGAAAAATAAATAAAACAGGCGTTTTGGAAAAATGAAGAATTTTTTTAAAAAACAGACCTGCTTGCATAATCCAAATCTTCCGTAGTCGTACGGAATTAGCATGAATTAAAACACGAAAGTAGAGAACACTACTTGCCGTGTTAGAACCCGTTTGCACAATCTGAGGAAAACAAATAAAAAAGGAGAGTTTGGGAAAAAGGAAGAATTTTTAGAAAAATAGACATGCTTGCATAATCCAAATCTTAAAGAAGTATTTGAATTAGCACGGATTAAAACACATAATAGTGAGAAGCGCTACTTGCCCGCATTTTAGAACAGATTTACCTGATCTGAGGAAAATAAATAAAAATAGACGTTTTGGAAAAAAAGAAGAATTTTAGAAAAAACAGACGTGCTTGCATAATCCAAAATGGTAAACCATATTTGAATTAGCACGCAATTAAAACACGTAACATGATGAGAAACGCTATTTGGCCGTATAAGAACCCGTTTCATAATCTGAAGAAAATAAATAAAGCAGACGTTTTGGAAAAAGGAAGAATTTTGAGAAAAAAACAAAGGCGTGCTTGCAAAATCCAAATGAAGTCGTAAGTCGTATTTGAATTAGCACGGATTAAAACATAATAGTAGAAACTACTTGCAGTATTAGAACCGTTTGCATAATCTGAAAAAAATAAATAAAACGGCGTTTTGGAAAATTGAAGAAATTTTTTTAAAAAAAGATGTGCTTGCATAATCAAATCTTAAATGTAAGTCGTGATTTGAATTAGCACGGATTAAAACACGCTAAATAGCGAACACTACTTGCCCGTAGAACCATTTTACCTGATCACGAGGAAAACAAATAAAAAAAGCAGTTTTGAAAAAGGAAGAATTTTTAGAAAAATAGACATACTTGCATAATCCAAATCTTAAGTAAGCCGTATTTGAATTAGCATGGATTAAAACATGTAACTTGAGAAACGCTACTTGCCCGATGGAACGCGTTTACAATGTCGAGGAAAATAAATAAAGCAGGGCGTTTTGGAAAAAGAAGAATTTTTAGAAAAACAGAGGCGTGCTTTGCATAATCCAAATCGTGTGAAGTCGTATTTGAATTATTACAATTAAAACACGTAATGAGGAAACGCTACTTGCCGGCCAGATGAGAACCCGTTTGCACTGTCGAGAAAAATAAATAAAATAGACGTTTTGGAAAAAAGAAGAATTTTAAAAAAAAAACAGACGTGCTTCCATAATCCAAATCGTCGTAAGCCGTATTTGAATTAGCACGGATTAAAACACGTAATAGTAGAGAACGTTACTTGCCGTATTAGAACTCCGTTTGCACAATCGAGAAAAATAAATCAAAGGCGTTTTGGAAAATTGAAGAATGTTTAAAAAAAATGTACGTGCTTGCATAATCAAATCGTGTCAGGTATTTGAATTAGCACGGATTAAAACACGTAACGAGAGAACACTACTTGCCGTATTAGAACCCGTTTGCACAATCTCGGAAAACAAATAAAAAAAACAGAAGTTTTGGAAAAAGGAAGAATTTTTAAAAAAAGAGACGTGCTTGCCTAATCCAAATCGTCGTAAGCCGTATTTGAATTAGCACGGATTAAAACACGTAACGAGAACGCTACTTGCCTATATTAAATAGAACCCGTTTGCAAAATCAGAAAAATAAATAAAGCAGACGTTTTGGAAAAAAGAATTTTTAAAAAACGAAGTTCTTGCATACTCAAATCGTCAGTGGCAGTATTAATTAGCACGGATTAAAACACGCATGTGAGAAACACTACTTGCCGTATTAGAACCCGTTTCATAATTACGGGAAAAATAAATAAAGAGACGTTTTGGAAAAAGAAGAATTTTAAAAAAAAACGGACGTGCTTGCATAATCCAAATCGTCGTAAGCGTATTTGAATTAGCACGGATTAAAACCGTAAACGATGAAAACGCTACTTGCCCATATTAGAACCGTTTGCACAATCTGAAAAAATAAATAAAACAGACGTTTGGAAAATTGAAGAATTTTTTTTAAAAAAACAGACGTGCTTGCATAATCCAAATCGTCGTAAGCATTATTTTGAATTAGCACGAATTAAAACACGTAAATAATGAGAACGCTACTTGCCCACTAGAACCCGTTTGCACAATCTCAGAAAACAAATAAAAAAACAGTGAATTTTGGAAAAAGGAAAAGAATTTTAGAAAAACGGACATGCTTGCATAATCCAAATCTTAAGTAAGCCGTATTTGAATTAGCATTGATTAAAACATGTAACGATGAGAGAACGCTACTTGCCCGCATACTAGAACCCGTTTACTGTCGAGGAAAATAAATAAAACAGACGTTTTGGAAAAAAGAAGAATTTTTTAGAAAAACAGACGTGCTTGCATAATCCAAATGTCGTAAATGCCGTATTTGAATTAGCACGGATTAAAACGCATGCTTGATGAGAACGCTACTTGCCTATTAGAACCCGTTTCAAATCCCGGGGAAAAAAATAAAAAAAGCAGTTTTGAAAAAGGGAAGAATTTTAGAAAAAAAAAACAAACGTGCTTGCATAATCCAAATCGTAAACAACACGTATTTGAATTAGCACGGATTAAAACACGTACTTGAGAGAACGCTACTTGCCCGTATTAGAACCGTTTCACTAATGTGAAGAAAATAAATAAAATAGACGTTTTGGAAAAAAGGAAGAATTTTTAGAAAAAAAAAAAAGACGTGCTTGCATAATCCAAATGCAAATTATGTAAGCCGTATTTGAATTAGCATGGATTAAAACACATAATAGTAGAGAACGCTACTTGCCGTATTAGAACCCGTTTGCACAATCGAGAAAATAAATAAAAAACGAGCGTTTGGAAAAATGAAGAATTTTTAAAAAAACAGACATGCTTGCATAATCCAAATCGTCGTAAATCGTATTTGAATTAGCACGGATTAAAACACATAATAGTAGAGAACACTACTTGCCCGTATTAGAACCCGTTTACACAATCTGAGGAAAACAAATAAAAAATGCGTTTTGGGAAAAAGGAAGAATTTTTAGAAAAAATAGACATGCTTGCATAATCCAAATCTTAAATGGCGTAAGAAGTATTTGAATTAGCAATTAAAACACGATACTTGATGAGAAACGCTACTTGCCCGTACTAGAACCCGTTTGCACAATCTGAGGAAAATAAATAAAATAGACGTTTTGGAAAAAAGAAGAATTTTTAGAAAAACAGACGTGCTTGCATAATCCAAATCGTCGTAAGCCATATTTGAATTAGCACGAATTAAAACACGTAACAGTAGAGAACGCTACTTGGCCGTATAAGAACCCGTTTGCATAATCTGAAGAAAATAAATAAAACAGACGTTTTGGAAAAAGGAAGAATTTTTAGAAAAAAAAACAGACGTGCTTGCAAAATCCAAATCGTCGTAAGCCGTATTTGAATTAGCACGGATTAAAACACGTAACAGTAGAGAACGCTACTTGCCCGTATTAGAACCCGTTTGCACAATCTGAAAAAAATAAATAAAACAGACGTTTTGGAAAATTGAAGAATTTTTTTAAAAAAAAAGAGATGTGCTTGCATAATCCAAATCGTCGTAAGCCGTCTTTGAATTAGCACGAATTAAAACACGTAACAGTAGAGAACGCTACTTGCCCGTATTAGAACCCGTTTGCACAATCTCAGGAAAACAAATAAAAAACAGACATGTTTTGGAAAAAATCTTTAGAAGAATTTTTAGAAAAAACAGACATGCTTGCATAATCCAAACCTTCGTAAATGGCCGTATCTGAATTAGGACGGATTAAAACACATAATAGTAGAAACGCTACTTTAACACTTGCCACTATTAGAACCCGTTTGCCTGATATAAGGAAAATAAATAAAGCAGACGTTTTGGAAAAATGAAGAATTTTTTTAAAAAGCAGGCGTGCTTGCATAATCCAAATCGTCGTAAAGCCGTATTTGAATTAGCACGGATTAAAACACGTAACTTGATGAGAACACTACTTGCCGTATTAGAACCCGTTTCATAATCTGAAGAAAATAAATAAAACAGACGTTTTGGAAAAAGGAAGAATTTTTAGAAAAAAAAAACTAATGTCCTTGCATAATCCAAATCGTCGTAAGCCGTATTTGAATTAGCACGGATTAAAACACATAATAATAGAGAACGCTACTTGCCGTATTAGAACCAGTTTGCACAATGCGAGGAAAATAAATAAAAAAGCAGACGTTTTGGAAAAAGAAGAATTTTTAGAAAAAAAACAGACATGCTTGCATAATCCAAATCTTTGTATGCCGTATTTGAATTAGCATGGATTAAACACGTAAAATGAGAACTACTTGCCCATTAGAACCGTTTGCATGTCGAGGGAAAATAAATAAAAAAGGCGTTTTGGAAAAGGAAGAATTTTTAGAAAAAAAAACAAACGTGCTTGCATAATCCAAATCTTCGTAAGCCGTATTTGAATTAGCACGGATTAAAACACGTAACGAAGAAAAGCTACTTGCCGTACTAGAACGTTTACCTGATACGAGGAAAATAAATAAAATAGACGTTTTGGAAAAAGAAGAATTTTAGAAAAACAAGACGTGCTTGCATAATCAAATCGTCGTAAGCCATCTTTGAATCGGCACGAATTAAAACATGTAACGATGAGAAACTGCTACTTGCCGTATTAGAACCAGTTTACACAATCGAGGAAAATAAATAAAGCGGACGTTTAGGAAAAAGGAAGAATTTTTAGAAAAAAAAAACAGGCGTCCTTGCATAATCCAAATCGTCGTAAGCATATTTGAATGAGCACGCGATTAAAACACGTAACAGATGAAAACTACTTGCCGTACTAGAACCCGTTTGCCAATCGAGGAAAATAAATAAAGCAGGCGTTTTGGAAAAAGAAAAATTTTTAGAAAAAAAAGAGATGTGCTTGCATAATCCAAATCGTCGTAAAGCAGTATTTGAATTAGCACGGATTAAAACACACAACTTGATAACGAGAAGCTACTTGCCGTATTAGAACCACGTTTACACTGATCCAAAACAAATAAAAAAAGCGGAGTTTGGAAAAAGGAAGAATTTTAGAAAAACCAGACATGCTTGCATAATCAAATCTTAAAGTAGCCGTAGTTGAATTAGCATGGATTAAAACATGCTTGATGAAACGCTACTTGCCCGTACTAGAACCCGTTTGCACAATCGAGGAAAATAAATAAAGCAGACGTTTTTGGAAAAAAGAAGAATTTTAGAAAAAGCAGGCGTGCTTGCATAATCCAAATGCTTCGTAAGTATTTGAATTAGCACAGTTAAAACACGTAACTTGATGAGAAGCCTACTTGCCCTATTAGAACCGTTTGCATAATCGGGAAGAAAATAAATAAAGCAGACGTTTTGGAAAAAGGAAGAATTTTTAGAAAAAAAAAAGCGTGCTTGCATAATCCAAATCATCAGTAAGCCGTATTTGAATTAGCACGCAGTTAAAACACATAACGAAGAAAGAAACGCTACTTGCCGTATTAGAACCGTTTGCACAATCTGAGAAAAATAAATAAAGCAGACGTTTTGGAAAAATGAAGAATTTTTAAAAAACAAACGTGCTTGCATAATCCAAATCGTCGTAAGCCGTATTTGAATCAGCCGGATTAAAACACGTAACAATAGAAACGCTACTTGCCATTATTAGAACCCGTTTGCACTGTCGAGGAAAATAAATAAAACGGACGTTTTGGAAAAAGGAAGAATTTTTAGAAAAACGAGACGTGCTTGCATAATCCAAATCGTCGTAAGCGTATTTGAATGAGCACGGATTAAAACAAATAACGATGAGAAGAACGCTACTTGCCCGTACTAGAACCCGTTTGCACATCGAGGAAAATAAATAAAGCAGACGTTTTGGAAAAAAGAAAAATTTTAGAAAAACGGACGTGCTTGCATAATCCAAATCGTCGTAAGCCGTATTTGAATTAGCACGGATTAAAACACGTAACAATAGAAACGCTACTTGCCCGTTTTAGAACCCGTTTGCACAATCTCAGGAAAATAAATAAAAAACGACGTTTTGGAAAAAGAAGAATTTTTAGAAAAAAAACGAGACGTGCTTGCATAATCCAAATCGTCGTAGCCGTATTTGAATTTGAGCACGGATTAAAACACGTAACGGATGAGAAACGCTACTTGCCCATACTAGAACCCGTTTTCAATGTCGAGGAAAATAAATAAAGCAGACGTTTTGGAAAAAGAAGAATTTTAAAAAAAAACAGAGACGTGCTTGCATAATCCAAATCTTAAGTAAGCCGTATTTGAATTAGCGAATTAAAACACATGTGATGAAAACAGCTACTTGCCCGTATAAGAACCGTTTTTACTGTCGAGGAAAACAAATAAAAAAGAGCGTTTTGGAAAAAGGAAATTTTTAGAAAAAAAAAGCAGACGTGCTTGCATAATCCAAATCTTCGTAAGCCGTATTTGAATTAGCACGGATTAAAACACATAATAGATAAAAACGCTACTTGCCCATATTAGAACCGTTTGCTGTCGACGAAAAATAAATAAAGCAGACCTTTTGGAAAAAAGAAGAATTTTAAAAAAATAGACGTGCTTGCATAATCCAAATGGAAATTAAGTAGCCGTATTTGAATTAGCACGGATTAAAACACGTAACAGTAGAGAACACTACTTGCCCGTATTAGAACCCGTTTGCACAATCTGAGGAAAAAAATAAATAAAACAAACGTTTTGGAAAAAGGAAGAATTTTTAAAAAACAGACATTCTTGCATAATCAAATCTTCGTAAGCCCTATTTGAATTAGCATGGATTAAAACACGTAACTTGATGAGAAGCTACTTGCCCGTATTAGAACCCGTTTGCACAATCGGAAAATAAATAAAACAGACGTTTTGGAAAAAAGAAGAATTTTTAGAAAAACAGACGTGCTTGCATAATCCAAATATCGCATTAGCCGTATTTGAATTACGATTAAAACACATAATAGTAAGAAACAGCTACTTGCCGGTATAAGAACCCGTTTGCACAATGTCGAAAAAATAAATAAAACGAGACGTTTTGGAAAAAGGAAGAATTTTTTAAAAAAAAAAAAAAGAGGCGTGCTTGCATAATCCAAATCGTCGTAAATGCTTCGTATTTGAATTAGCACGGATTAAAACACGTAATAGTAGAGAACGCTACTTGCCCGTATTAGAACCGTTTGCACGATCTGAAAAATAAATCAAAGCAGACGTTTTGGAAAATTGAAGAATTTTTTTAAAAAAAGCAGACGTGCTTGCATAATCCAAATCGTCGTAAGTCGTCTTTGAATTAGCACGGATTAAAACACATAATAGAAACGCTACTTGCCCGTATTAGAACCGTTTGCACAATCTGAAGAAAAATAAATAAAAAGAGCGTTTTGGAAAAAAGAAGAATTTTAGAAAAAGCAGGACATGCTTGCATAATCCAAATCTTCGTAAGCCGTATTTGAATTAGCGCGGATTAAAACACGTAGAAGTAGAGAACACTACTTGCCGTATTAGAACCCGTTTCATAATCTGAAGAAAATAAATAAAACAGACGTTTGGGAAAAAGGAAGAATTTTTAGAAAAAAAAAACTAATGTCCTTGCATAATCCAAATCGTCGTAAGCCGTATTTGAATTAGCACGGATTAAAACACATGACAGTAGAGAACGCTACTTGCCCGTATTAGAACCCGTTTGCACAATCTGAGGAAAATAAATAAAACAGACGTTTTGGAAAAAAGAAGAATTTTTAGAAAAACAGACGTGCTTGCATAATCCAAATCGTCGTCAGTTGACCATATTTCAATCAGCACGGATTAAAACACGTAACGGTGATGAAAACTACTTGCCAGGTATAAGAACCGTTTGCATAATCCGAAGAAAATAAATAAAGCAGGCGTTTTGGAAAAAGGAAGAATTTTAGAAAAAAAAACAAGTGTGCTTGCATAATCCAAATCGTCGTAAGCCGTCTTTGAATTAGCACGAATTAAAACACGTAACAATAGAGAACACTACTTGCGTATTAGAACGTTTACTGTCAGGAAAATAAATAAAAAACGAAGTTTTGGAAAATTGAAGAATTTTTTTAGAAAAACAGATGTGCTTGCATAATCCAAATGCTTTGTAAAGTATTTGAATTAGCATGGAATTAAAACATGTAAATAACGATGAAAACGCTACTTGCCCGTACTAGAACCCGTTTACCTGATCGAGGAAAATAAATAAAGCGGACGTTTTGGAAAAAGAAGAATTTTAGAAAAAAAGAGGCGTCCTTGCATAATCAAATCTTAAGTAAGCCGTATTTGAATGAACGGCACGTATTAAAACAAATAACGTGATGAAGCTACTTGCACGTACTAGAACCCAGTTTACCGATCGGGAAAATAAATAAAGCAGTTTTTGGAAAAAGAAGAATTTTTAGAAAAACGAGGCGTGCTTGCATAATCCAAATGGTCGTAAGCCGTATTTGAATCGGCACGAATTAAAACATGTTGATGAAGAAGCAGCTACTTGCCCGTATTAGAACCCGTTTCATAATCTAAAGAAAATAAATAAAGCAGGCGTTTTGGAAAAAGGAAGAATTTTTAGAAAAAAAAGATGTTAGCAATCCCAAAATAAATAAGTGGCGATTATTTGAATTAGCCTTAAAACACATAATCCAATAATTAGAACCAGTTTGCCTGATCGAGGAAAACAAAATAAAAAAGCAGTTTTGGAAAAAGGAAGAATTTTTTTAAAAAAAAGCCTGCTTGCCTAATCCAAATGCGTCGTAAATGGCGTCTTTGAGATGTACGAATTAAAACACGTAACAATAGAGAAACGCTACTTGCCCGTACTAGAACCCGTTTGCTGTCGAAAAATAAATAAAGCAGAGCGTTTTGGAAAATTGAAGAATTTTTTTTTAAAAACGAGACGTGCTTGCATAATCAAATCGTCGTAAACCGTATTTTGAATTAACGGATTAAAACACGTAACGATGAGAACGCTACTTGCCGTATTAGAACCCGTTTGCACTCTCGAGGAAAATAAATAAAAAAACAGAATTTTGAAAAAAGAAAAATTTTTTTTTAGAAAAAAGCTGACGTCTTGCATAATCAAACCTTAAGTAGGCGTCTTCTGAATGACACGGATTAAAACACGCGTAATATTGAAAACGCTACTTGCCGTACTAGAACACGTTTGCACAATCGAGGAAAATAAATAAAGCAGGGGCGTTTTGGAAAAAGAAGAATTTTAGAAAAAGCAGGCGTGCTTGCATAATCCAAATCTTCGTAAGCCGTATTTGATTAGCACGGATTAAAACACGTTGATGAGAGAACGCTACTTGCCGTATTAGAACCGTTTTAATCATCGAAGAAAATAAATAAAAAAGCAGGAGCGTTTTGGAAAAAGAAGAATTTTAGAAAAAAAAAACAAGCGTGCTTGCATAATCCAAATCGTCGTAAGCCGTATTTGAATTAGCACGGATTAAAACACGTAACGATGAGAAACGCTACTTGCCGTATTAGAACCCGTTTCATAATCGAAGAAAATAAATAAAAGCAGGCGTTTTGGAAAAAGGAAGAATTTTAGAAAAAAAAAAACAGAGGCGTCCTTGCATAATCCAAATCGTCGTAGCGTATTTGAATTAGCAGTTAAAACACATAATAGTAGAAACGATACTTGCCGTATTAGAACCAGTTTGCACAATCTGAGAAAAATAAATAAAGCAGAGCGTTTTGGAAAAATGAAGAATTTTTAAAAATAGACCTGCTTGCATAATCCAAATCGTATTAAGCGTATTTGAATTATACGAATTAAAACACATGTAACTTAGAGAACACTACTTGCCGTATTAGAACAGTGTGCTGATCTGAGGAAAACAAATAAAAAAACAGAAGTTTGGGAAAAGGAAGGAATTTTAGAAAAAACAGACATGCTTGCATAATCCAAATCTTAAATAAGCCGTATTTGAATTAGCACGGTTAAAACATGCTGATAGAAAAATTACTTGCCGTACTAGAACCACGTTTACTGTCAATCGAGGAAAATAAATAAAATAGGCGTTTTGGAAAAAAAGAAGAATTTTAGAAAAACAGGCGTGCTTATAATCAAATCGTAAGTAAGCCATATTTGAAGTAGCACGAATTAAAACAAATATATTGATGAAACGCTACTTGGCCATATAAGAACCCGTTTGCATAATCTGAAGAAAATAAATAAAGCAGAGCGTTTTGGAAAAAGGAAGAATTTTAGAAAAAAAAGCAGGCGTGCTTGCAAAATCCAAATGAAATCATAAGCGATATTTGAATTATACGGATTAAAACACGTAACTTGATGAGAAACGCTACTTGCCCGTATTAGAACCCGTTTACACAATCTGAAAAAATAAATAAAGCAGGCGTTTTGGAAAATTGAAGAATTTTTTAAAAAAAAAAAAGAGATGTGCTTGCATAATCCAAATGTTAGTAAGCCGTCTTTGAATTAATTATACGGAATTAAAACACATGCTTGATGAAGCATACTTGCCGTATTAGAACCCGTTTGCACAATCTCGGAAAACAAATAAAAAAACAGAATTTTGGAAAAAGGAAGAATTTTAGAAAAAGAGACATGCTTGCATAATCCAAATCTTAAATGGCAAGTATTTGAATTAGCACGGATTAAAACACGTGATGAAGTGAGCAGCTACTTGCGTGTTAGAACCGTTTCATAATCTGAAGAAAATAAATAAAACAGGCGTTTTGGAAAAAGGAAGAATTTTAGAAAAAAAAAATTTGATGTCTTGCATAATCCAAATCGTCGTAAAAAGCGTATTTGAATTAGCACGGATTAAAACACATGATGATAGAAGCTACTTGCCGTATTAGAACGTTTGCACAATATGAGGAAAATAAATAAAACAGGCGTTTTGGAAAAAAGAAGAATTTTAGAAAAACAGGCGTGCTTGCATAATCTAAATCGTAAATAGCGTATTTGAATTAGCACGGATTAAAACACGTAACATGAAAGCTACTTGCCAGTATTAGAACCGTTTCATAATGCGAAGAAAATAAATAAAGCGGCGTTTTGGAAAAAGGAAAATTTTAGAAAAAAAAGTGTGCTTGCATAATCCAAATAAGTAAATGGCCGTCTTTGAATTATGCAATTAAAACACGTAACAATAGAGAACACTACTTGCCCGTATTAGAACCCGTTTGCCAATCTGAAAAAATAAATAAAAAGCAGAAGTTTTGGAAAAAGGAAAAATTTTAGAAAAAGCCGACATGCTTGCATAATCCAAATCTTAAATGCCGTATTTGAATTAGCATGGATTAAAACATGCATGTAACAGTAAAGCAGCTACTTGCCCGTACTAGAACCGTTTGCCAATCGAGAAAATAAATAAAGAAGACGTTTTGGAAAAAAGAAGAATTTTTAGAAAAAGCAGGCGTGCTTGATAATCCAAATGCGTAATTAAGCAGTATTTGAATTAGCATGGATTAAAACAAGTATACATTAAAGAACGCTACTTGCCGTATTAGAACCACGTTTGCACAATCTGAGAAAATAAATAAAGCGGGCGTTTTGAAAAAAGAAGAATTTTTAGAAAAAAAACGGGCGTCCTTGCATAATCCAAATCGTCGTAAATGGCGTAGTTGAATGAGCACGTTAAAACATGTAACGATGAGAGAGCTACTTGCCGTACTAGAACCGTTTACAATCGAGGAAAATAAATTAAACGGACGTTTTGGAAAAAGAAGAATTTTAGAAAAACGGAGACATGCTTGCATAATCCAAATCTTCGTAAGCCATATTTGAATTAGCACGGATTACAACACGTAACAGTAGAGAACGCTACTTGCCCGTACTAGAACCCGTTTGCATAATCTGAGGAAAACAAATAAAAAAACAGAAGTTTTGGAAAAAGAAAGAATTTTTAGAAAAACAGACGTGCTTGCATAATCCAAATCGTCGTAAGCCGTATTTGAATTAGCACGGATTAAAACACGTAACTTGATAGAAAGCTACTTGCCCGTATTAGAACCCGTTTACTGTCGAGAAAAATAAATAAAGCGGACGTTTTGGAAAAAAGAAGAATTTTAAAAAAAAAACAGGCGTGCATGCATAATCCAAATTGTAAGTAAGCCGTATTTGAATTTAGCAGTTAAAACATGCGTAATAGTAGAGAGCGATACTTGCTCGT
This sequence comes from Canavalia ensiformis, assembly GCA_026541065.1. Classification (NCBI taxonomy): domain Eukaryota; kingdom Viridiplantae; phylum Streptophyta; class Magnoliopsida; order Fabales; family Fabaceae; genus Canavalia; species Canavalia ensiformis. The sequence goes on along the minus strand of JAMKYM010000330.1, from coordinate 6,048 downwards.
TAGAACCGTTTGCACAATGTGAGGAAAATAAATAAAGCAGACGTTTTGGAAAAAGGAAGAATTTTTAGAAAAGCGGGCGTGCTTGCATAATCCAAATCTTAAATGGCTTAGTATTTGAATTAGCCTGGTCATTAAAACACAACGATGAGAAACTAGTTGCCGTATTAGAACCCGTTTGCATAATCGAAAAAAATAAATTAAACAGGCGTTTTGGAAAAAGGAAGAATTTTAGAAAAAAAAAAACAGACGTGCTCGCATAATCCAAATCGTCGTAAGCCGTATTTGAATTAGCACGGATTAAAACACGTCACAGTAGAGAACGCTACTTGTCCATATTAGAACCCGTTTACTGTCGAGAAAAATAAATAAAGCAGGCGTTTTGGAAAAAAGAAGAATTTTAAAAAAAAACAGATCGTGCTTGCATAATCGAAATGTAAGTAAGCGTATTTGAATTTGCCGCAGTTAAAATCACATGCTTGATCCTGAACGCTACTTGCCCATATTAGAACCCGTTTGCACAATGTGAGAAAAATAAATAAAACAAACTATATGGAATAAAGAAGAATTTTAAAAAAAGAACAGACGTGCTTGCAAAATCCAAATCGTCGTAAAGTATTTGAATTAGCCTGATTAAAACACATATGACTTGATGAAAAGTTACTTGCAAGTATTAGAACCCGTTGCACAATCTGAGGAAAACAAATAAAAAAAGCAGATGTTTTGGAAAAAGGAAGAATTTTAGAAAAAAAGACATGCTGCGCATAATCAAATCTTAAATAAGCCCGTATTTGAATTAGCATTGATTAAAACATGTGATGAGAAGCTACTTGCCCAAGTATTAGAACCATTTTACAATCCCGAAAAATAAATAAAGCGAGGCGTTTTGGAAAAAAGAAGAATTTTAGAAAAGCAGGCGTGCTTGCATAATCCAAATGGGTATTTGAATAAGTATTTGAATTAACATATTAGAACCCGTTTGCACAATTAAAACAAATAAATGTAGCTATATGGAATAACAGTAGAAAAAAAGCTACTTGCTCGTCATGTATTAGAACCGTTGCACAATCACCGAGGAAAACAAATAAAAAAAGCAGAGTTTTGGAAAAAGGAAGAATTTTTAGAAAAAGCAGACATGCTTGCATAATCCAAATCTTAAGTAAACGTATTTGAATTAGCATGGATTAAAACATGTAAGAAGAAAGCTACTTGCCGTATTAGAACCGTTTGCACAATGATGAGAAAAATAAATAAAGCAGGCGTTTTGGAAAAAATGAAGAATTTTTAGAAAAAGCGGGCGTGCTTGCATAATCCAAATGGTAAGTAAAGCGTATTTGAATTAGCAAATTAAAACAATAACAATGAGAAACACTACTTGCCGTATTAGAACCCGTTGCACAATCTGTCGAGGAAAACAAATAAAAAAAACAAAGTTTTGGAAAATGGAAGAATTTTAGAAAAAACAGACATGCTTGCTTAATCCAAATCTTAAATGTAAGCCGTATTTGAATTAGCATGGATTAAAACATGTAACATGAAAACTACTTGCCCCGTATTAGAACCGTTTGCCAATCTGAGAAAATAAATAAAGCAGGCGTTTTGGAAAAAGAAGAATTTTAGAAAAGCAGGCGTGCTTGCATAATCAAATGGAAATGCATAAATGGCGTATTTGAATTAGCACAATTAAAACACGTAACTTGAGAAGGCTACTTGCCCTTATTAGAACCCGTTTGCCTAATCTAGAAAAACAAATAAAAAAGCAAGTTTTGGAAAAAGGAAGAATTTTTAGAAAAAAAAACATGCTTGCATAATCCAAATCTTAAATAAGCCGTATTTGAATTAGCATGGATTAAAACATGTAACGATGAAAGCGCTACTTGCGGTATTAGAACCCGTTTGCACAATGTGAGAAAAATAAATAAAACGGCGTTTTGAAAAAAAGAAGAATTTTAGAAAAACAGGCGTGCTTGCATAATCAAATGCGTCGTAAGCCGTATTTGAATTAGCCGCAATTAAAACACGTAACGATGAAAACGCTACTTGCCCGTATTAGAACCCGTTGCACTGTCCCAGAGGAAAACAAATAAAAAAAGCAGGCGTTTTGGAAAAATGAAGAATTTTTAAAAAAAAGACATGCTTGCATAATCCAAATCTTAAGTAAGCCCTATTTGAATTAGCATGGATTAAAACATGTAAAAAATAAATAAAGCAGACGTTTTTGGAAAAAAGAGAATTTTAGAAAAACAGGCTACTTACCGTATTAGAACCGTTTACTGTCTGAGGGAAAATAAATAAAGCAGGCGTTTTGGAAAAAAGAAGAATTTTTAGAAAAGCAGGGCGTGCTTGCATAATCCAAATCGTAAAGCGTATTTGAATTAACGCAGTTAAAACACATAATAGTAAGAAGCGCTACTTGCTGCAAGTATTAGAACCACGTTTACTGTCGAGAAAAATAAATAAAGCAGGCGTTTTGGAAAAATGAAGAATTTTTAAAAAAAGCGGACACTGCTTGCATAATCCAAATCGTCGTAAGCCGTATTTGAATTAGCACGAATTAAAACACGTAACAGTAGAGAACACTACTTGCCCGTATTAGAACCCGTTTCATAATCTGAAGAAAATAAATAAAACAGACGTTTTGGAAAAAGGAAGAATTTTTAGAAAAAAAAAACAGACGTCCTTGCATAATCCAAATCGTCGTAAGCCGTATTTGAATTAGCACGGATTAAAACACATAATAGTAGAGAACGCTACTTGCCCGTATTAGAACCCGTTTGCACAATCTGAGAAAAATAAATAAAACAGACGTTTTGGAAAAATGAAGAATTTTTTAAAAAAAACAGACCTGCTTGCATAATCCAAATCGTCGTAAGCCGTATTTGAATTAGCACGAATTAAAACACGTAACAGTAGAGAACACTACTTGCCCGTATTAGAACCCGTTTGCACAATCTGAGGAAAACAAATAAAAAAACAGAAGTTTGGAAAAAGGAAGAATTTTTAGAAAAATAGACATGCTTGCATAATCCAAATCTTCGTAAGCCGTATTTGAATTAGCACGGATTAAAACACGTAACAGTAGAGAACGCTACTTGCCCGTACTAGAACCCGTTTGCACAATCTGAGGAAAATAAATAAAATAGACGTTTTGGAAAAAGAAGAATTTTTAGAAAAACAGGCGTGCTTGCATAATCCAAATCGTAAGTAAGCCATATTTGAATTAACAATTAAAACACATATGATGAGAAACGCTACTTGGCATTATAAGAACCCGTTTGCATAATCTGAAGAAAATAAATAAAGCAGGCGTTACGGAAAAAGGAAGAATTTTTAGAAAAAAAAAGCAGGCGTGCTTGCAAAATCCAAATGGTAAAGTAAGCCGTATTTGAATTAGCAGGATTAAAACATAAAAGTGATGAAAACGCTACTTGCCGTATTAGAACCCGTTTGCACAATCTGAAAAAAATAAATAAAACAGAGGCGTTTTGGAAAATTGAAGAATTTTTTAAAAAAAAGATGTGCTTGCATAATCCAAATCGTAAATAAGCCGTATTTGAATTAGCGCGAATTAAAACAAATATCTTGTTAAGAATGCTACTTGCCCGTATTAGAACCACGTTTGCACATCTCGGAAAACAAATAAAAAAAACAGAATTTTGGAAAAAGGAAGAATTTTTAGAAAAAGCAGACATGCTTGCATAATCAAATCTTAAATAAGCCGTATCTGAATTAGCACGGATTAAAACACGTATGATGAGAAGCGCTACTTGCCGTACTAGAACCCGTTTGCACAATCTGAGGAAAATAAATAAAGCATCGAGGCGTTTTGGAAAAAGAAAATTTTTAGAAAAACAGAGCGTGCTTGCATAATCAAATCGTCGTAAGCGTATTTGAATTAGCACGGATTAAAACGCATGTGATGAAAGCAGCTACTTGCCCATATTAGAACCCGTTTCATGTCCCCGAGAGAAAATAAATAAAGCAGGCGTTTTGGAAAAAGGAAGAATTTTAGAAAAAAAAAGCAGGCGTCCTTGCATAATCCAAATCGTCGTAAGCGTATTGAATTAGCGGGATTAAAACACATAAGATAAGAAAGCTACTTGCCCGTATTAGAACCCGTTTGCACAATCGAGAAAAATAAATAAAGCAGGCGTTTTGGAAAAATGAAGAATTTTTTAAAAAAACAAACCTGGTTCCATAATCAAATAAATCGTAAATGCGTATTTGAATTAGCACAATTAAAACACGTAACAATAGAGAACACTACTTGCCGTACTAGAACCGTTTACTGTCTGAGAAAATAAATAAAAAGGCGTTTTGGAAAAAGAAGAATTTTAGAAAAAGCAGACGTGCTTGCATAATCAAATCTTCGTAAAAAGCGTATTTGAATTAGCATGGATTAAAACACGTAACATAGAGAACGCTACTTGCCCATACTAGAACCGTTTACTGTCGAGGAAAATAAATAAAACGGGCGTTTTGGAAAAAAGAAGAATTTTAGAAAAGCAGATGTGCTTGCATAATCCAAATCTTTAAAATAAATCTTTGAATTAGCATGGAATTAAAACACGTAACTTGATGAGAACTACTTGCCGTATTATAACCCGTTTGCACAATCTCGGAAAACAAATAAAAAACAGTTTTGGAAAAAGGAAGAATTTTTAGAAAAAAAGAACATGCTTGCATAATCCAAATAAATCGTAAGCCATATCGAATCGCACGGATTAAAACACGTAACGATGAAAGCTACTTGCCGTACTAGAACCCGTTTGCATAATCGAGGAAAATAAATAAAATAGCGTGTTGGAAAAAAGAAGAATTTTAGAAAAACGTGCTTGCATAATCCAAATGAAATCGTAAGCCATATTTGAATTAGCACGAATTAAAACACCATAACAGTGATGAGAAGCTAACTTGGTGCATATAAGAACCGTTTGCATAATCAGGAAGAAAATAAATAAAGCAGGCGTTTTGGAAAAAGGAAGAATTTTTAGAAAAAAAAAAACAGGCGTCCTTGCATAATCCAAATCGTACGTCGTAAGCGATATTTGAATTAGCAGGATTAAAACACATAATAGTAGAGAAGCAGCTACTTGCCGTATTAGAACGTTTACAATCGAGAAAAATAAATAAAGCAGGCGTTTTGGAAAAATGAAGAATTTTTTAAAAATAGACCTACTTGCATAATCCAAATGAAGTATTAAGCCGTCTTTGAATTAGCACGAATTAAAACACGAATAACGATGAAAACTACTTGCCCATATTAGAACCGTTATTACAATGTCCCGAGGAAAACAAATAAAAAAGCAAAGTTTGGGAAAAAGGAAGAATTTTTAGAAAAAGCAGTCATGCTTGCATAATCCAAATCTTAAAAGCGTATTTGAATTATACGGATTAAAAACCGCATGCTTGATGAAAGCAGCTACTTGCCATTACTAGAACCCGTTTACACAATCGAGGAAAATAAATAAAATAGGCGTTTTGGAAAAAAGAAGAATTTTTAGAAAAAGCAGGCGTGCTTGCATAATCCAAATGCATCGTAAGCCATATTTGAATTAACGCAATTAAAACCTGCGATAGAAACTACTACTTGGCGTATAAGAACCCGTTTGCATAATCTGAAGAAAATAAATAAAGCAGAGGCGTTTTGGAAAAAGGAAGAATTTTAGAAAAAAAAACAGGCGTGCTTGCAAAATCAAAATGGTGGTAAAGCGCAATTATTTGAATTAGCACGGTTAAAACGCAAAGCTTGATGAAAGCAGCTACTTGCCCGTATTAGAACCAAAAGTGCCAATCTGAAAAAATAAATAAAGCAGACGTTTGGAAAATTGAAGAATTTTTTAAAAAAAAAGAGATGTGCTTGCATAATCCAAATGTTAAATGGCGATCTTTAGAAGATATACCGAATTAAAAAACATATTGATGAAAACAGCTACTTGCCCGTATTAGAACCCGTTTACTGTCTCGGAAAACAAATAAAAAAACAGAATTTTGGAAAAAGGAAGAATTTTAGAAAAAGCAGAGACATGCTTGCATAATCCAAATCTTAAG
>JAMKYM010000322.1:0-10596 GCA_026541065.1 Canavalia ensiformis | reverse complement strand
TACAATTCTTGATTATCCATTGCTCAAACAACATTGTCATAAACCATACTATCTATCACATTAATTCACTACACATTTATTAGTTAAATTCATCCCAAACCATACTATCTATCATGAATTTTCAAACCACTTATTCGTATTCATGTAAATATAGGAACATGCTATTTGACTTTTATCAAATAATTAAACTATTACACTAGTAAGAGCTCAATTCAAGTTTGGTAGATTGGGATATCATCATGGCAAATACTTCATTCATGCTTGTTTAAATTATTTTCCTGAAGTTTGAATATCTTACCAGGTTAGTTTTGTTGATTGTGATTTTACATTTGATGTATTATTTTACAGATATGAAATTCCACAAAATAGAATTTCTAATACTTGTGATAAGGTGTTGGATCTGGTTGGTGTTCAGTTGCACTGTGCAAGGAAACTTAATCGTACTCTATGCTTGCCTTTCATCATGTGGGTTGGGTTTCTTTCTTTATTTTTTTCAGCTTTATTTGTTCAATCTTCCTATACTACTTTACCATCCATCTATCTTTTTTAATCATATTATGTATTTTTTTATTTCAATGTTATCCAAATTTCCAAAGAAATTTTGCATTTTGTAAGTTATTTCAAAATTCTTACCAAGATTCTAGTTTTCACGTCATACAATTTTATTATGATATCTTATCTCTTATAATAGTATATTTTGCAGTGACAAATTGAATTCTATTTAGCAAATATGCTCAATCGCATCTAATAGAATATTATTTTCTACTTTGCATACTTCTTTTTCCAATACATAATTTTTACTTAAGTGCATGCACACCCTCCTTCATCTGGTCCACAGCTAAAGCAATAGTTCATTCCTCAAATGACATTGTTATGAGTTTACACGCGCAAACGCATGAATGAATATTTCACATTTTCTAAACATTTTCTAGTCATGAATGAAGAATGGATTGCTAAATTTTCTAATAAGTATAACCTTATTGACTTTGCCTTCACTGGAATTTGCTAAATTATCAATTTAAGTGACTACATTGCAACTGTATATTTCTAAATTTTCATGAAACTTTTAACTTTCTGTTCTTCTAGGTATTTATTAAATTTATTTTTTAAATTTATATATTGCTATATGGTTGTTACATGAAGTTATTTATTAACAGTATATTCTACAGTTGAATTATGTTGCCAATTCTTTACGAAAAAGTATTGTGTTATTGATAATTTTTTTTATATTATTTAATAATTTAAAGAGTTGAATTTTTAAAAAATAATTGTTTGATTTTTATATATTATAAAGATTTAATATAATTAAAAATGATTTGAATCATTAAATTTTATTTCTAACATAGAAGTTATATATTAAAAAATATGGTATTTAATATATTACATTAAAAAAGTTAAATAACTTTTTTTTTAAAGTGTGGTTCGATGAGATTAATTTTACTGATTATAAAATAATTGTGAGATATATTGTTAAATTTTGTTTAGTATTTATGAGAAAATCAATTTATAATTTTTAATTATTTTTTTATAAAGGAAATAACTTATTTAAGATAAGAAAATTTTTTGAATTTATGAATAAAATCTATTAGCATATTTTTAATTATTTTTTTTTATTTTTTCAATAATTGATTATTTAAAATATAAATGAACTACTATAAATAAACTATATATTTTTTTACTGTAAAAAATATTTTTTAAATAATTTAAACAGAGTGAAACATTTTTAAATCACTTTTAATGTAACAAGTTTAAACACATATTTTTTAATATAATTAATTAAACACAAAATTATTGAAATAATTAATTTATATTACTAATCCAAACACAATAATTTCTATATAATGTAATCTTATACTAACCGACATCTTCCATCTTGTTTCACTTAAAACTTTGATTCTCGAATAACTACGTAGCTAGTTAACATCACAACCCATAATTCTAAAAATTTTATACTTTAAACAAGCAAGTGCAGAACTTTAAAGGATCATTGTCTTTCTTATACGGTTCTTTTTGTTTTGATCTTTTAAAGTGACATCGTTTAAGTTAAATTCTTTTATTAGTTTTATTAAAATATTGAAACAAATCTTTACTTTTTAAAATCAATTTACAAAATTTTATGTTTTAATCATTTTTAATTTATAATTTACTAAAATTTTTAATTAATTTGTATTAATTATATTATTTATATTCCTAAAATTTATATAAAAACATTAGGCAATATAAAAAATTATGAATATGCATTTTATAAGAATAAATTTTTATTTTTATCTTTCATTTTATTGATTGATTTCACTTAATTTTTAATTTAAAAAAATAAATTATTAATTTTTTACATTATTCTTTATATTTGTCGTTAATTTTTAATTTTATTTTTTCTCAACTAAATCTAAACATTATTATTTTTATCTATAAATTATATTTTTACTTAAATTTTTTATAGTCTTTATTTAAACTATGATGACTGTCATAATTTTTTTTTAATCATTACCTATTCTTGTAATATTTTAATTTTCTTTAATCATCAATTTTTATAATGATAACGATACTAGTGAGGTTTATTAAATTTAAAAGTAAAAATATTTTAAAATTTAAAATTAACATTCAATTAACTATTTTTTTAAATTTAAAATTTGAATCAAAGCTGTTTTAAATTATGTTAAAAATTATTTCAAAATTATTTTTACAAAACATATTTTATTTTTAAAATTAAATTAAAAATTAATCATCTGATCAAGACTTTAGCTTTGAGTTTTATTTTATTAATTAAAGCTTATTATAGTTTACTTTTTTTAAAATTTCTCTTATTAACAGTTTTAGGATAATAATTAAAAATTAATAAATAAATTTTCTTATTAAAAAGTATGTTGAAAATCCATTTAAATATTTTGGAAAAAGTGTAATTAATACTATAATTTTTTAATAAAAATAAAATTTTCATTCCTTACATTAATAATATATTTGAATAAATTAAAATTAAATGAAAAAATTAAAGATAAGAGTAATAAAAAAGATTAAAAATATTTTTTTTATTTGAAAGAATTGAAAAAATTTAAAATATTAAAATATATGATGATAAATTTCACTATCTTACCTTCTTTATATGAAAAAGAAAGTAGGATAGATTTTTATTTTATTTCAACGTATTTTAAAAAATTATAATATAAAAATAAAAAATATGTTAAAATATAAAATAATAGAAAAAAAATTAAACTAAATTTAATTTTTATAAATTAATATAAAATTTTATATATTTTTTCATTATTTCTTTTTTTTATGATTCTTTTATTTTATTTTCTTATTTTATCTATTAAATAACAATTTTTTTCTATTCCCATCCTTTCTATTTTTTTTTCTTATTTCACTTCTCATCCAAACATTAGTATATCTATCTAGAATAAATTAGCATTTTAATTCTAAAAAATTTCAGATAGATTACATTAATTCTAGAAAGATAAAAATTTATTTATTTTAGTATTTCAATTTTTTAGTTATTCATTTCAGTCTCTACAAAAAGAATAAATGATGTAGTAACATATTTTTAACACATTCTTTATTATATGGTTCAGAACTTATGTAAATTTTGTTGCAAGCAATCTTACTTTAAAAATGGTGAGATTCATTCTCAAAATTGTGAGATTTGTATAAATTTCAATTAATAATAGAGAATATTAAAACAAATACTTTACTAGCATTTCTCTAATCTTATATTTGGATGAGTTATTTTAAGAGAAGAAAATAATTTTTGAGAGAATTTAAAATTTTAAATATTGAAATACCATTTATATATATTTTTATAAGAAATTTTAAATTTTAATATTTTTAAAAAAATATTTTAATAAAATCATTTAAGAAAATTTAAAATTCTTCAAAATATGTAAAATTTAAATTTTCTCAAGCTTCTTTTAACTTACTGTTATGAATAACAATCATGTTTGGTGTTATTTTCTCTCATATTTTTTCTAATTACTATCTTTAATCTCTCTTACATTTCTCTCTCATTTCTAAACATAATATTTTTAATAATTATATAATAAAATTAAATTTTATTATGTTTTACTCTACATAGTTGTTAAATTTTTTTTATTTTAATATATGTTGTACAACATCTTAAAATTTTTTTAGAATTTATTAATATTTTATTCTTTTATTTAATTTTTTTTAAATTCATCAATAACTTTTAACAAAATGAAAATTAGTTCCTTCCTTTTAAAAATAAAGCAAATTTTCCTCTCCACATTTCAATATTTTCCTTTAATATTATCCTCTAAGTCTCTCAAAATATTTTTATATTGTGAATTCTTATTTTCTTGTATTTTTTAATTGAGTTCTCTTATTCTCTCAAAATATAGTATTTCCATCATAAGAATAATTAAGATTTGTTCATGTTTTCATTTCATGTGTTTTTATTTTGAAGTTGTACTTTTTTAAATTTGTCCTTCCTTTTATATTAGCTATTTTTTGGTTTATGTGATATTAATTTTATCCTTGAATGAAAGTAACAACAAAATATTATCCTTTTAGTAGAAACCCTAAGATTTGGGATTATATTTGTATTGCTCATTTAACATTGAAGAACTTAATTGTTGCTTCAAATTAATTGTTTTCATTAATGTGCGTTCCTGTGAAGTAAAAATAAGACGTACAACAATATCCTATGAGTAGTACACTAGAATTATTTAAGCTTGATATGATGTTATTACTTGGATATATGTGTCTTGATAATCATAAATTTTAAATATATTAATTATTTTAAAAAAAGTATTATACTTACCTATATTCTCAATTTAAAGGAAGACTATGTGAATCTCTCACTTCCTCATTGTTATATCAAATCGCTATCACCAATCTATTATCATGATATTATCTTATAACTAGTAACTTTAATCAACTAAATTCTACTTCTTTGAGTTGACAAAATTGTTATTACATTTTTTTAATGTAGAGCTTTGATCTATTATAGCTTTCTGCACTACATATCATTGGTTGGTTCACTAAGTCCCATTAATCATTATACCTTAATCATGATACCAGTCATGGGAGAAGCAGATGTAAAATATATCTTTATGTAATGAACCTCTAAAAATTAATAGTCTTTCATATTCATTATGTATTCACTTTTATATTAATGATGATAGAATGATATTACAAATGTAATTTCTACATTTTTGTTTTATTATAGTATTATGATACTACATTCCTACTTTGGTACTAAATTATCTTGCATATTTTTTTTTCCTTTTTACTTCTTTCTATTATGAATGTATTTTTAAGTATTTTTGTTCTATATCCATGCAGTGAAGGGGTTATTATTACTCACTAGTTATATTAAACTTTTATTTTTGTTGTGGTTGGTAACTATTTTCAGTTTCCAAATTAATGCTTGCTTGTGATTTTTGCATGTGGATTGTTAATGAATGGATGAAATCTAATTAAATAACAATAGAATTTGTTACATGAGTAGAAAAGATGGTGTTGTAGAAAGTGAGTGGAGGAAAGATGCTTCATATGAAGGTAACATAATAGGAATTTAAAGTAATTTATTAAAATTTATTATATATTTTTTGAATTTTTCTAAGGAAGAAAGAATAAATTTTGTTGTTAATATTTTTTGTCCTTTTTCTTTAAAAAAGTTTAAAACAAATAAAATAATTAAATTCATCTAACTTAATTATTATTCTTTTTGAATTTTTCTATTTTATTTTCAATAATTTTTTATTAAAAATAAAAAGAAATTAAGTTTGTAATAATGATCTTGAACATAATTAGAACATTTAGATATCATCTCAAAAGATAGGGATTAAGGTCTCCTAATTTTCTTTTCTGTTTTCATTATCTACCTAAGGTCACATGAAAATCGGAATATCCAATTAGACATGGTACACCTCATAGCTACCAAGACTATATAGCATCATTATTTGAATCTTCATAAACAATTGTTCATCCAACTAAATATATCTTCTAGAATACTTATTTATTACAAGATAAAGGAACGATGATAGAAACCAAAAAAAAATTGAAAAAAAAAAAAACCTAACCTTTGAGAAACTCTATAACTGTGGTGGTAACTTTTCCAAACTCAACAACGGTGGAGGCTAATAAAGAATTGACAATGGTAACAATAACATGGACGATGAAGCGAGAGAAACAATAATATAGAGTTTTTAAATTCGTGGGTGCTGATAGTATGAACACGGTGCAAGAGGTTGAAGATGATGTTAACTTGGATCACAATTATCCCAATCCTTTTCGAAGTAACACTTAAAGTACGATTAAAGGTGAAACCGAACTTTAAGTCACTTGAAAAACGGTTTCCCACAACTGCTCTCCAAGTGATGTGCTAGCTGGACTTCTTTCACTCGAAGAATGCTGAACCTTGTCAAATAATCTCTTATTTATATTAATTAGAACCTCTCTCCAAGTCACAACTTCGACTCTAAAAAATATTTTAGCGTTGTTATCTTTTCTCTTCTACCAATCCTACATATTAAAAAAAGAAGTTATTTGTTTGTAAAATAAGTGGATCTTAAACAATTGTTTACACTATTTTCATTAAAAATGTTTTAAGTGAGTTAAATTAAATTAACCAATTAGCCTCACTTTAATAGTACACAGATCTACATATTTCTAATAAAAAATGTACCATTCTCGATAGAAATTGAAATAAGAAAAGTTAAATTATACTTTATTTAAGTTTGGTCAATTTAAAAATTAAGGTTAAAATTTGAATTCATTACTTGTCATAAACTTTATTTTGTTGTCAAAATATGACCTATGTACAAATCTACTTAAAAACTTACCATATATACTAAAGATTAGTAAATAAACTTAAAATCTAAATATATAAATTATTAAAAAAACATACAAGTATGTTTAAAATTTATAATATAAAAAAATTGATAAATACATCTAAACTTTTATATGTATAAATGATTAAAGAAGTTTATAAATTTAATATATTAAAGTAAATATATTATATAGCTATATTTTATATTTTATATATTAATATTTATGTATTGTTATATAAATATAATATATAAATATATTATATTATATATCTAATATATATATATATATATATATATATATATATATTAAAATAAATCATAAAAATAAATTTTGAAATATTATGAAAGAATGAGAAAGTCAACTTAAAAAAATAATAAAAAACTTAGTTTTGATAAAATAAAATCTATAAAAAAAATTTCAATAAATTCTAATATTTTGAAATATCTACATTTTTGTTTCTTTATAATATTATGATACTACATTCCTACTTTTTGGTACTAGATTATCTTGCATATTTTTTTTTTTCTTTTCACTTCTTTCTATTATGAATGCATTTTTAAGTATTTTTGTTCTGTATCCATATAGTGAAGGGGTTATTATTACTCACTAATCATATTAAACTTTTGTTTTTGTTCTGGTTGGTAATTATTTTCAGTTTCCAAATTAATGCTTGCTTATAACAGCAAAAGTTAAGACACACCAAAAAACTATACTTATGGGTTCAATATTTCAATGTATCATAAGTTTTAGTGGTTTAATATCTCTTCTTTTTCAAGTAATAATAAGTTGCATTCATCAAAGTTTTAAATTTCTAATGAAAAAGAGATATGTTTCATCATTTTATTTTTATTTAATAAATTTTATTTATTTATTTAAATATTCAATATAAATATATATGTTGTTGATTAACATATTAGATAGATAAATGTGCAATCTCTTATTTTCAATATTTTGTGTTGAATAAATTTATAGCCTTTCGTTTACTTCTTTTCAATAATAGAATTTATAGAATTAAGGTAAAGTTCGATTTGAACTAAAATATTCACATCTTTAGCTATTGTGACTTTGCTACATTCTTTTCAATTGGCTAAAATATTGACGTGACCAAAGCATTCTATTTCTCTTATTCAAAAATCTAATTATATAATACATGTATTTCATGGTTAATGTGTTAATTCTTTGCAAATCCACAATTTGTTATTGGATATTCAACCTACTATGGTGGCTCCAACTGAAAGCGGTTTAACATTCTTCAACTATGGATTTCCACAAGTTGACACTTGCATGAAAAATTAGCATTCCACTTATAACATTAGTTGTAATATTCACGTTAGTGAATCCTAATCCAAGCATTTCAAGCAATATGAAATAGGATAATCTAGAATTTGATAATTGTAAAATTTTATTTAAAAAATATTTATTATATACTATATTTATGATGTACATTTTTTTTCATTGTTAATCTTATGAAATAAACTTTAATTTTTATTTTTCAAAATCACTAATTAGTATGTTGACTAGAGATAAATCTCTGCTATGTTCAAGAAATCCAAGCTTTTTGTTTGCCAGAAAAAAGCAGGATATTGGATCTACAAGTCAAATCCCATTTAAGCAAAAAGTACCGATACACGGTTACATTTTCTCTTTCTTTGCTAGGGTATATATATTAATTATATGATTAAATTACATTTTATCTTTTCTTTGGGCAAGGTATATATACCATATCATTACCCAGCCATATTTAAATGTTATTGGTGACTGAATAGTCAAACTTAAAAGTGCTTATTGGACAAAGTAAAAGTAGTTGTTTACATCTTTTAGTCTCGTCGGAAGCCTTCCCTCAATCAATGATTTTGAAAAAGTTTTAAAATGATGAGTTATATATTAATCTTCAATGAAAATATTAATTTATATGTGAATAGCGCCTTATAGATTAAAAAAAGAATTCTTTTATTTTTTTAATTTGGTTAGATAAAAAAATTATATATTCTAAAAATTATAGTAATATTATTAAAATATTAAAAATAATATTTATTTTTAATATATCTTTATGAAACTTATTTTTATCTTTTTATTTATTACAATTATAATTTTTATTTTATTTATTATTAATATTATATGTTAAAAAATTACTATCTTAAATATTAAATAAAGAGATTGATTAAAATAAAAAAGATAAAAATAATAAATATTTATAAAAATATTTTTTTCTTTTTTTAATTCTTTTTTATTGTTGTATTTACAAAAAAAAATTTGTTTAAATGATGAATCTTTCTTTAATCATGTTATTATTACCATTTTAATGACATAATCACTCTATCAAAGTCGTTTTAATTTTTTGCATAATTTTTTAATTAGCTATTTTATGAATCACACTAATAATAAAATCTTCTTAATTAATGTTTCTAAGATATTGATCTATATTTTTTAATATAATAATATAATAAAAATAACTTTCTAAATTAACAAGAAATGATAAGATAATAATTATTGCATATTCCATTCTAAATAAGAAGGTGTCTTTCAAAATTTACTTTTTGTAACAATTTTATTTGTCTTTAACTTTAACTAAAAATGCTTAGATTAAATTTAAAGATATACAAGAGGATCACACTTGTCGTAACCGTAATTCCGACGAGACGACGAACTCGCTAGAAATTTAAAAATAGAATTTAATTGTATGTGGAGCCGCCACCAAATTTTATTTTAAGGGAAAAATTTGGAAAAACCCTAACTTGAGGATGAAATTCTAGGTTCGGGAGTCGGTTACAAATAGGGAAGGTGTTAGGCACCCTATTTGTCCGTTCCGAAGAACGGTACCCTTAAACTGAGTGTGTGGTTTTCTTTGCAATTTGTTTGATCCCTTAAATATAATAAAAATAAATAGGTTTGTATGAAAATAGCCTGACAGGACTTGATCCTGCTCCTACGTATTCCCCGGTGCAATGAGAAATTCAAGGCTACGTAGTTCTGTTGTTTGGAAGACCTTTTAGAAGAATTTTGAGCTATTTGGTTTTCAAATATGCTTTCAGTTCCACATATGCACAGAGTCTAAGACAAACGAGGGTTGCACTTAGACTCATATGACTCTCTAAATGTCAAACAACAGGGTATGCTACCAGTTCGCACTTAGAGTTCATTGCGTGAGAACCAAGGTTTTAGAGAACTTTTAGAAGAGCTTTGAGCGATTCTGTTTTTAGATATGCTCTCAGTTCCACATGTGCACAGAGTCTAAGGCGAACGAGGATTGCACTTAGGCTCATATGACTCTCTAGATGTCAAACAGTAGGGTATGCTACCAGTTCGCACCTAGAGTTCATTGCGTGAGAACCAAGGTTTTGGAAGAATTTTGGACGATTTTAGCCTTTAAACATCCTCTCAGTTCCACATATGCACAGAGTCTAAGACAAACGAAGGTTGCACTTAGACTCATATGACTCTCTAAATGTCAAACAGTAGGGTATGCTACCAGTTTGCACTTAGAGCTCATTGCGTGAGAACCAAGGTTTTTGAAGAATTTTTAGAAGAGTTTTGGATAATTTTAGTTTTCAAAAGTCTTCTCAGTTCCACATATGCACAGAGTCTAAGACAAACGAAGGTTGCACTTTGACACGCTCGTCGAAACGCGCAAAAAATAATTTCTAGACTTTCCCAAAACTATTGGTATAGTATAAGGTGCAACCTAGGTCATCTCCCAAAGACCATTTCATGATTCTTAAGCAAATTAGGAGAAAATTAGAACAAGGGGGTTTTGTAAAGATGAGATATTAAATGCTAAATACAAAATACAGAATGAAATTTATTTGACTT
>JAMKYM010000328.1:0-15981 GCA_026541065.1 Canavalia ensiformis | reverse complement strand
TGATATTTTTATTTATGTAAGAATTATGGACTTATTGCTTATGGTATTTTTATTTATAGTTTATATACATTAAAACTTTGTGATCAATTTTCTAGATCCCTACTTATTGAGAATCAAAATGTTGGGATTAAGTGTATAACATGTCTCAATGTAAAGTTCTCAGCAGATGACTGTGGCATAAAGGTCAGGTCACTATATCCATGAAGATTAGTAAGAATGAGATTATACAAAATTTAGATTTTATTTATCTTAGTTTATGTGTAAATTGCATTAAAGGAAACCAAACTAGACATAACAAGAAAGGTGCCGCAAGAAGTAACTAGCTTCTTGAAGTTATACATACTAATGTATGTGGACCTTTTGACAGTTCATGCTTTAGTGGAGAAAAGTATTTTATCACCTTTGTCGATAACTTTTCACATATGGATATGTCTATTTTCTTAAAGAAAAAATCTCAAGCATTTAATTTTTTTGATGTATACATTAATGAAGTTGAGAAATAATAAGATGGGAAAGTGAAAGTAGTAAGATTCAGTCGAGGAAGGAGTCAAATATTATGGAAACCAGTAATGAATGGTGAGACAGTGTCGGGTACATTTGAAAAGTGTAGAAAGACATGACATACATCGCTTTGCATAATCCCTAGAGCAGCACACATTGCCATAAAATGGTGAGGTAGAAAGGCGCAATGTGTCGAGAAATGATGGCAGATACGAGTTAGAAGCATGATGGGTAATTTTCTTTACCACTTCACATGTATTAGTGTGCAGTAACATCATAGTTGATGCATATAAAGAATGTAGGTTCTGATGCGAGTCTCTAAAACTTCTTTTGAGTTGTGAACCAATAGGAAACCTAGTCTAAGGCACCTACATGTTTGGGATTGTGCAACAAAAGCAAGAGTACACAATACACATGAGAAGAAGTTAGATTCTCAAACAGTAAGTGGAAGTTAGATTCTCAAACAGTAAGTGGTTACTTTATTCTCAAAGATAAAGAAGATCATTTATTCCAAGCTATTATGAGACTTATTTGCAAGAGTCAGATAGTAGAATTAACGAAGATCTAGTTTCATTTTCGTGGGCCATAAATAAAATTGAGTTAGAAAAATGGATTAATTCCATGAAAGAAGAGTTGAAATCCATGAAAGAAAACAAGGTTTTTTTGGAGGCAATTGCTAGAAAATGCTATACAAGTTGGTTGTAGATGGGTCTTTAAGACCAAACATGACTTAAATGGCAATATTGAATGATATAAAGCCTCACTTATTGCTAAAGGATATATTTAAATGATGGTATTGATTATAAAAAAACATTTTTACCTATCTCAAAGAAAGATTCATTATGTATCATTATGCTACTAGTGTCTTATTAAGACTTGGAGTTACACCAAATGGATATGAAAACATTCTTTCTAAATGGTAACCTTGAAAAGGAAGTTTATTTATGGACCAACCTGAAGGTTTTTAGATTAACGAAGATGGTCAAATGGTGTTTAAACTTAAGAAGTCAATATATGAATTAAAACAAGCCTTAAGATAATAATATATTAAGTTTAATGATACCAATAAATCCTTCTTTTTTGAAGAAAATGTTCTTGATAAATGCTACTCACAGGAAGGGGTTAGAAGGAGTAAGTTCTTTGTTTTCGAGTTTATCATGTTGATCAGATATCTTTCTTACAAATAATGATTTAGATATGTTATATATATATATAGATATATATATATATATATAGAGAGAGTACATATATGAGATATATGAGATATAGTAGAGAGAGAGAGGAGATAGATATATGCAGAGAGGAGAGAGATGGAGGTGTATATATATATATATATATATATATATTTCAAGAACTTTTGAAATGAGAGATACGTATCCTATGTAGTGGAATTGAAATATTTTGATGCAGGATCACAAAAATTATTGGGACTATCTCCAAGAACCTATGTTAACAAATTTTTTGAAAGATTAAACGAAGTGGTAAATTGTTTTGTTGAATTATCTCAAAATGACTTCTCAGAAAGGAGTACAATTTAATCTTAAGTAGCTTGTCACAAGTGAATGGACATAGAGAAAAAAGTCTAGAATGGAACTCAATCCCAGTATGGTTTAGCAATGGATTGGCGTTGCACTACAACTTACTGACACTGTGGCGGATCTTTGCTTGGATATCGGATAGGAAGGATATCAAAGTAATCTTGGAATGTTGATCTATTGGAAAAGCTACAAGAAAAGTAAGGTGGTACAATCTCACGTGAACAACGGATTATGGTACTATGTCACAAAATATGCCAATCATAAGTACAAAAGAGCCAACTCCAATGAGGGTATGTAAATTAGATACTCAATTTAGATTTTGAGACGTACTTTGACATTAGGAAGCCTGACATTTGGTTGTACTTGTTCCTATTCGGAGGAAGCAACCATACTGTGGAAAGGTCATTACAGAAAAGATATTTTGCTTCGTCTTTCATGGAGAAGAGTTTGGCATTTTTGAAAGTCATATAATTCAAGCAATATGACTACATAATTACGAAGTCTATTAAAAATTTATTGTGATGACTTCCTACAATAATGATTTCTCCTAAAAATGAGAAAGATACTTCAAAAGATGTTAAGCATATGGAATTAAAGTATTTTGTCATTTAGAAGAAAGTTCAAAAGCAAAGAATATCTATGGTATGCATGAGTTCAATCCCCTTCTGATTGCACTCCATCAGCTATGTGATTGATCAACCGATGACATTTAGGAAAAATGGAACATAGAAATGGGTCTTGGCTACTCCTTTTGAGATAATATGTTAGAATGAGTGTTAACATTTTTAGTGATCATTATGTTTATATTTTCAAATACAAATAGTTTGTCTGCTTTCTAGTTCACGTCATTATAATTATTTCTCATGAGTGTAACACATGAATGACAAGCGATTTATGGGACCATCTGAAATTTTTTATTATGTAATATATATAAGTAGAGGCATTAGTGTTTGTAATATATGGAAAAGACACTACGTCATATTATGCTTTTTGCAACATTTAAGAAAATGTTACAAAAATATAAAAAATGTTACCTATTAATTTTAGTAACATTTTAAAAAGTGTTGCATCTGATTCATGTCGCAAAATATTATTAGTAATATTTAAAAAATGTTATAAAAATATAAAAAAATGTTACCTATTAATTTTAGCAACATTTTTAAAAAGTGTTGCATTTAATATATGTCGCAAAAAACATAATTTGTTGTAGTGAGAGTCTATATTGTAATTTAATGCATGACCACCATAACTCACATATAATGTTTCACTATATTAAGATAATCATGCCAGTAAAAGAATGAAATTTTATTTTAAGCCAAGTGTGAGAATTTTGAAAGTTACTTCTTTATAAATTTTATTTAGTGACCTAAAATATCAAATGGAATAAACCCCACTACTGTCACCATTCTCTAAACTTCTATTAGTGGCCTAACATATGAAGAATGGTAACTCCCCACTACTTAATCTAATTAATTTAATTCGAATACTTTATGGACCTATTAGATTGAAAGTTAATACTTATAAATTGATCATTTCTCTGCTCTTAAGCGCACATTAGTTTTCTTTTTACAACTTATAGAAAATTATCATCATCATAAATGTGTGAGGAGTGAGGAAGAAGGAGAAGCAATTTTTTCATTGCTTATTTACATGCTCAAAATGTCACTTCTTCGCCGCCAATTGAATTAATGAAAATGTTACCTTTAGTCTTATATGTGCAAAAGCATATTTGACAATAATGCATATTTGAATGCTTTTTGTTTTAGCTTTTACATAGTATTCAGATATCCTCTTTGCCAACTATGATTGATACCAAATCAAGGCTTATCCTTTGTGTCTTCTCTCCTCTAAGGGAGAATATCCAGTTGCAAATTCTGGCCAAGTTTTAGTTGATGAATCACACCAATAGTTGCAATTTGACTATAATTAACATATAGGTCATTTTTTATCAAAAATTTTGTTTGATTTGGTGGGTTCGTTACTGAGTTTTTTCATGTAATTATTGTTCAATTTAGAAAGAAAAAAACCCAATCTAAAAACCCCAAGCACTAGGTAGTAGGCACCATCTATTTTATATTTATTTTATCTCTATTCAAAGTTTTTCTACTTTGAAAGAGCATGTAAGTCTAAAATGTAGAGAGAAGAAAAAGTCAAAAGTGCATTCGTTTTCCATTATACGCTCTAATCAAATTTGCCAAAATATATTTTCTATTTTCTTTATGTACCTATATGTACTTTACTGCTTCTGTTCTATATTTTATATTTATTTTATTGAATTTTTAATAATAGACCAAAGAAAAATTTAGCAAAGTAGGTTCAAAACACCAATCCATCCATAGGATTGTAACCTCCTTCACTACATGCCTTCCATCGATCTAATAATCAATAAAGATTTAAAAAGAAAAACTCCTCTACTTTTTCTCTCTCTAGAATCTATTTTCTCATTGTAGAAACATTCTTGTAGCCACCATGGAGAGAAAACTCGTAATTGCATAGATGGAGAAGACAATATGAGAAAGTGATAACATACTTAGACAGGTCATAATTTGTCCAAAAAAATAAACTTCTAAAAGAAGAAACAAAACAACAAAGTCACAAGAAAAAAATTCAGAAAAAAATAATAACTCAATGATGCCCATTAGACTACGGGAGGAAAGTAGTGGTGCTGCTCGAATTCTCTGCCACAAGGCGGTATGCATATCTATCTCTCATTCTGCACTGTGATTGAAGAGATTGAAACCAATGTCATCCATTTTGATTTTTTTATTCTTCCTCATCTCCATTTATAGGCACCACTCTAATGTTGAACATGAGGTAATAACCCTAACTCTCTCTCTCTCTCTCCATGCTTTCTAATATCTTGTGCATATCTTCCATTGCTAAGAGCTAGGAAGATCAATAATGTGCATTAAGAGGTTCAGTCGAGTATAGTAAACCATATTATATAATGTTCATATGATCAAAATCATATTTTTACACCTAAGTTAACCATCATCTGACCCATACTAATGATATAAGGATTTGGAATTTCAATTAAATTAAATTGGTTTCGATCAGGCCTAATCCATTTTCCCATTCTTATTCTTCCCCTCTAACCACCTCTTTCTTCTCAACTCTTTTCTCCTTTAAAAGAAAATAATCCCTAATTTCCATCTAACTGTGCCTTAAAATGAGGCTTATCCTACTTTTTAATTAAAAAATATTTATAATAAAATTATTAAATAAAATAAAAATAATAAAAAATATTTCAATTAAAATGTATATTAGGCCATCCTTCTTGAAAACTTATATATTTCCACTTCAGTTTAGGTCTCTACGAATTTTGCTTTGTTAAAAAAAATTGATTTAGGGTCCAAATTCATGTAAAAGAACGACTAGTTTTTCAGTGGTTGGTAACATTAATCCTAACTAAGAGTCTATCTAGTGATTAGTTTGCTCAAACTTTTTTAAGGGGTTCTAGGTTAGAAATTTGATAGGACCCATTTAATAAATAACTATTCATTTTCAGTCTTTTCTTATATTAAAATATGTTAACAATCATACTAACTCCAAACCTAATCTAAACGATTGGCTTATTGCAAGGTCATTAGCCTAGCCTATGTTTGAGACTTGTTAAGTCCTTAATTTCTATCCCTTAATAATATTTTTAGTTAAAAAAATACATATGTTGAATGCTAGCTTAATTTCAACCAATTACAAGTTTAAATTGAGTTTAAAAAATCTACAAATATGCAATAATTTTGAAACAATTAAATAAGGTTTAGATCAATCATTTTTGTTTCAAAATTTAAATCTAGCAGAAAATAATAAATTACATAATATTTTTTAAAATATGAAATATTAATTTTTAAAAAATAGTTGAACCTTTTGGTTAATTCATTTTAAAGGTAATAACTTTTTATTCTTTTCACCTTTCTTGTATACACATCGTACTTGTTCTTTCTCCCTGTTTAACATGTTAAAATACAAATATGCTTCTTCGTGAAATTGAAAAACCCTTTTTATTATTAAATTATAAATAATAAATACTCTAATTTTAAATCTCATACAATGAATCTTAAGTACATATGTGTAGCATACCCTATCATATTATACAAAGGGGATTGTAAGAGTTCAAGTGTAACTTTTGTTTGTCTTGAATTTTATTTCGTAATTTCTACTTAAAATTTTCATATGTCAAATAATTTTTTAACTTTAAATCTCATATAACAAATTTTAAATATGTATGTGTATCACACCTTATCATATCGTATTTAGAGAATCGTAAGAATTTACAGTATAGCCATAGCTTGTCTTGAATTATGTACTTATGTAGATTTAGAATACTTATTTTTAAACAAAGCAAATTCATGTTAAAAAATATTTATGAAATAGATCCTAGATACATATGTGTAACATTCCTATTCATAGTGTATTTGAGTAATAGTAAAGGTTTACCATGCAATCATCACTTATCTTAAACCTTGGCATTAAAAAACATCTCTTAAATATTCTTTATTTAAAATTTTAAAATATCTCTTTATAAAAAAAAACCATTTTTACGGATCAAGTTCAAAAGAAGACCCCTTTCAACAAAAATTTACAAATCTTCTTCAGAATTATTCTCTTTTCAAAATTCATTCTTAACAAAGTTTGCTTTTTAAGCAAAACTATATTGCCTTGAGTTTTCCATTACATCGGGAAATATACAGGAACATGATCAAAGTTTTGTCAGATTATTTTTAATAAATTTATTTAGTATTTCATATAATATAAATATTTTATTCTATTTAAGGTATCAAAAAATTATTAAAATTACACACTCAACTTAGAGTACCATTCTTTGGAATCTAGGATATTAGCATCTTCCTACTCATAACTGACTCTTAAACCTAAATTTCTTCTTTGTTAGATTTTTTAAAATAATGTTTTGCCAAAATAAAATTTGATGATGAATCCATTTCTAATTATTTAGGATTCAAATGTTTTTTAATATTTTACTTAGTCATCATTTCAATTGTGACACCAAATATTTGACACATAATTAAAAGGAAAGAAAAAAAGATAAAAAATAAAATTTGAATTAAGCACAAACCTCAAAGTCCTTCCTTACTTAGAAAATTAAAACCAATGAGTAATCAAGGGTTTTAAATTTCCATGAGACCTTTACAAGAACCACCAATCATAAAGAAACAATCTTAACCATATCCTTCAATAAAGAAGATTCGTTCTCTACTTCTAAGGTTCAAAAAATATGAAATTATAATGTTCAGTAAAAATTATCCAAATTCAAAATTAAAATCCTTAAAATCATAAATCCATGTTTATCACTTCAAAACATAATTAGAAATGTTAAATGGATCTTAAATAATTTCCCAATTACTTGAGGCCTTCTATATATAATTCACATCATTTAATTTTGAATTGGAGAAAAATTAAATAAATTTTTTGCTATTTTTATAGGAATGATAACTCATAAACTAGATCTCATATTTTGAACAAATTTTTAGACACTTATTTCCCCAATCAATATGATTTTACTCTACCTCAAAATCAATTTTGCATCTCAAAATATGCCCAATTTACTTAAATATGTTTAGGTAGTTAAGACAAGTTTATTGAATCACGATTTAGACCAATTTAAGCCAAAGTATAGTACTTAATCACATTAAGATCCAATAATGTAAAAATAAGTCAAATAAACATAATTAAGAATGATTTGAATTCAATTAGATCAAGTATAAAGCTATAATAAGTGTCTAATATTCATTAGTCAAACATAAGAAGCTTTTTAATAATATGATCTAGATGAAAATGCTACAAAAGACACAATAGAAGCTAGACTTAAAACTTGTTACCATATAAGATCCTTGATTTAATCTTAACTCTTTTGTAACATTATCAAAACTTTAGGATGATAATATTCTTGGCTCTAACAAACTAGAAAGCAATAAAAAGGAGCAATGGAAGAATTACGTGGAAGAAAGATAAGACTTAAAATGGTCAATCTATGAAAGTAAGGGTCAAATTTAGTGGTTAATAGTCAATAGTCAACCCTAATGACATGGTGGATGTTGCATGACCCTATTAACATGGATTAGGACTCATGTGACATAGGATAATAGCAACACGTGAAGTTTGCACAAAGGTTTTTTTTTTATGTGTGGCCACTCCAACTGATGGAGGACAAAAAGATTCATGAAGGAGGTATCATACGTATGATATAAATGATGCCAAAATACAGCTAAGATACAAATTGATGCAGAACTTAACCCCCAAAGTTACTCTATCAATTGTAAACCCATAGGACTAAAAGCCTATTAAGCCCTATGAATTAGAACTAGTCCATAAGCTTAATTTTTTCTCTTCAAATTTTTTCTCCTAATTTTTTTTTATCTTTTTCCATAAAAAAATTTTCCTCTATACTTCATTTTTCTCTTTGAATAAATAAGGATGAAAATTAAAATAAGTAAAAAATTTAAAAGAGGAGGAAAAAACAAAGGAGAAAATATAATTTTAGGCATGGAGAGATAAATATATTTAGATAAATAAAAAATAAAGAAAAAATAAAAATATAGCAAAATTGAAAAGAGTTGAGGGAGAAAGGAAAAAATTAGAGAAGGAGAAAATTTTAGAGATAAATGAAAAAAATATTTAGATAGATAACAAATCTAAAAAGAAAATATAAATATATTAAAGAATATTTTAGTACAATAAAAATATTAAAGAAAAAATTTTAAGAGAGAATAAATAAATAAATAAATAAATGATAGAAAAAATTAAGAGAGAGGAAGAACTTTTAGAACAAAAAAAAAAGAGAGAGCTAATTATAAAATAACATTGTATGAATTAATCCATATGCATTCCACTTAATTTGAAGGTTACATGGGTTAGGACTTAAAAAAGCTTATTTCTAAATTAGCTACAAAATAGGGGTTTATAAGATAAGGTTAGATGAGTTAGCTCATATTCATTCCACTTAATTAGAGGGTTTCATGAATTAATATCTAAAAAGTATTGCTTTTAAATGAGTTATAAAATAAAAGATTATAAGATAGGATCAGATGAACTAACTCACACTTATCTCACTTAATTTGAGGGTTACATTGGTTAGGATTTAAAAATTTTACTTTTAAACAAGTTATCAAATAGAAGAAAATAAAATAGAGCTAGATGGGATAGCCCACTTAAATTAAAGACTATATGGGTTAGAGCTTAAAAAATATCCTACTTCTAAGTGGGCTACAAAATCCTAGGTCAAAGCTTAGGGCCAAAAGGGCTAGCCCATGGGCCATGGGCCAATTTGACACCTCTAGTTAGAGCTAGAAAACTTTAGGAAAAGATTACAGTCCTGCGGAACCTCAAGGATGATGATCTCCCTTGAGATCCCTTTTCCCACAACATTACATAGCTCCATCGTAATTAGCATAGGATTTAGATTCTTTTCTCTGTATCTAGGTTTCATTAGGCCCACTTTTTATAGGTCTTGGCCCAATTTTTGTGTACTTTTCTATATTAGGTTTGGGCATGTCTTGGCCTAATTAAGAGGCTACATGTAGGATGAGAAGGCATCATCATTGGGCTGGTTCAAGCCATCTAAACTTCTCACGTTAAGGTTCAAATCCTTCCTTAGCTCGCTCTCATTTGGAGCATCATATTCCTATATAAAGGCTTCATGTAGCTTGTTTCCGCACTTTTTGAATCATACATCACTTTGAGTGAAATTTGTGAGAGTTTCTCTCTTCTGCCTTCTCTTCTCTTCAAAATTTTGATAGTGAAGAATACTCCTTATCCTTGGATCCTCCAAGATGGTGGAGAAGGTGGCTTATCATCCAAGGTGGGGCCTCCAACGCAAGCAAGCTTCACTCAAGTTCATCACCATTGAAGCACCTCCACATCCAGCCTAAACCAAATTTCCCTTACCCTCCAAGAACTCCATCAAGTGGTATCAAAGTTTCTTTAATGGAGGTATGATCCAACATATCCTTCTCTTATTTTTGCCATAATTTTTTCTACTTCTTTTTGTAATTTTTGGTCCAGATTTTGGATAATTCTTTATGCATTTTTTAATTTATGTTCATACATATTACATCATCATAGATCTTCATTTAATTCACCTTTTGTTTGATCAATTTTGATCCATTTTTCATCTAGATCCATTTTCTTATTCTATATGCATTTTCATGCCAAAGTTCTTCATGATCATCACTAATTTCAACTCTCTTCCATTTTGGCTTGATCTTGTTAAATTCTATATGATATAAATGTTTAACCTAATTTCTTCAATGGATGAATCCTAGAAAATGTTTAAAAAAATTTGAATTTTGAATTGTGTTCTTAGAACCATTTTTTTGTTCATTTGAATTTTGATCATCAAATCTAGGATCTTTTGTATAGGTTTTGTTCTAGTTGTATTGATCCTTCAATCTATGCTAAATTGTTCCTTGAAATCATGTTTATTTTTCCATATATCCATCAGGAGTGCATGATCAATTCTTGCTTCAAAACTTGCATGGAATGGATTCTAGCTTAGCTTAATCTTGCATGCAATAATTGCAACAAGAAATGAAAAAAATATTTAACAAGAAGTAAAAAGAAATAAGAAAAAAAATAAAAAGCAAAAGAGTAAGAAGAAAGAAAGAGAAAGATAGTGGAAAACGTGAAAGAAATTGTATGAAAAAGGCATGCATAGTTTGGTCTTTGTTTTGGTATTTATTTTTTGCTGTTGTATGAAATATCCATAAATTCATTCTTATGTGATAGGTCCTAATTGTAGATTTTAAATGATCGATTTGTGCATGATTCAACTATGTTCTTTTGACTGGCTTAAGTTTCATCCAGGAGCATATGTATGCAACTTTTCTAAGTTTATAGGGTTCATTTTGAGTGTTTCCTTCTTTCATAACCTTTAACGGTAGTTTATCTTTGTTGACTTCTTATTTTCAAGCATTAATTCCTATTTGAGTAGCCTTTCTTATTTAGCTTTTCTTGCTTGTCTTTAATTCTTCTCTTAGTTTTGTCTTTACTCCATCTTTCTCTTAAATATGTTTCTCTTCTCATTTGGAAATATCAAGCCCCAAGGAAAATAGTTAAGTGATTTCTCTCTATCAAAGCTCAAGTTAGAGGATGATTTGTTAGTGAATGGTGTGAGGAAAGGTAGGATAAGTAGAGAGGACATTAAAAGGGGTGAGTGAAACACTTAGTGAGGAAGTGTGATTATTTTTGCTAACTTGACTTGACTAACTGAGTGTGGGTAGCAAGTGCTTCTTTTTTTGTTAAATTTTAAGGGTTACTTTTGGAGGAGTATACCTCAAGGAAAAGAGCCAAGAAGGAATGTTAAGCTTGAAGGCAAATCAAGACCATTTGTTTGTAGTTTTTTCATTCAAATTTCTTGGTAAATTTTAGGTTTAAAATTTGTAATTAGGTGCCTTTTAAGTTATAATTTTTTAGAATTTTTAGTAGGTTATTTCTCTTATATAATTTGACATTTCCTTTTGCAATTTGGTTGTAAGTTAACTTTTGGACTTTAAGTCTTGATGTAGGATACTCACCAAAATGAAAATTTGTATGTAAGCTTGTGCATGCATAGGAGTATAAGGGAATGCTAAGTCATGGTGTGAATTTAATAGAATTGTTAGCAGTATCTTTCCTTCTTTTTACAAGGTCAAAGGGGAGGTATATACCCTTAAACCAGTGCTTATTTTATGCCTTTTAGAAGCCTAGGTTTCTTGCTAAGTGCTTAAATTGTTTGAGTTAATTCTAGTGTAAGTCATCCAAGTGTGGAGATATTTTTTATCTTTGAAAATGAGTTCCCACGATAACTCCCCTAGAAACCAAATGGAACAACTTGCTTCTAGGTTAGAAAGGAATTTTCAAACTTAAGCTAAAGCAATTAAAACAGCATCTAGATAACCTAAAAAGAACAAACTTAACTAAGCATGAAAGGAACCAAAGGGAAATAGAAACAAGTGAGTCAAGGAAAGGGGTACCATAGTAAGAAGGAGGGAAAGAAGACATCTAAAGGTAATGTCAACTTCTTTGGAGAAATCAATATCCTAGGGGTAGAATGAGAAGATCTCCATAAAGAGAGGTCATCTTCAAGGGATAGGCCTCACTCATCCAAAAGGAAGTCTGACAAGCTTGTCGCAAACACCCAAAAATAATTTTTAGATTTTTCACAACTATGATATAGTATAAGGTACAACCTAGGTCATCTCCCAAAGACCATTTAATATTCTCAAAAAAATTAGGAGAAAGTTAGAATAAGGGGGTTTTGTAAAGATTTGATATTAGGTTCTGAATATAAAATGTAGAATGAAATTAAATTGACTTAATGATTATCAACTCAAGGAATTTAGAGGTAATTTTCTTAATTAATCATTGACCATTAAAAGTATGCATTATATTTATCAACCTAGGATCATATGAAAACCCTGAAATGATCCTTGAATTCTCTACTGAGAAAGCTCTCAGGATTCAATTGATTATGATCAACAAGATTAAGTAACCACTTAATCTTTTATTAGATCTAAACCAATTTCATAATCAAAATTCAATTGAGGTAAGCAATAAAATGAAAACCTTCAATTCAATTACTTAATTTCTACTCTTCAAACTTTTTGGAAAATGGTTAACCAATTAAAAATTAATACATATTAACCAAAATACATCAACCAAACAAACTTTGATTAAAAGAAAGAATTTTGAAGAATATAGTAAAGTAAAGTAGAAATAATCTAATAAGCATGTATATAAAGATCAAGACCTCAAAGTTAAAATAAAAATAAGCTTGAATCCTTGAATTAAAATTACAAACTTAGCCTTCCATAAAGGAGGAAAAACTAACAACAACAACAAAACTTAGCCTTCCATGAAGAAGGCAAAACTAACAACAAAGAAAGAAAGGTGAAAAATGGTATTGGAGTTAATATCTAAGGGTGTGACTTCTTCTCTTGTAAATCCTCTTATTTATAGAGGAATTTTTATGCATAATTTTCAAAAGGTCTCCAATCATTTTTGACCTTTTCCATCCTTTTATTGCTTGCACATGCACTTTGTTGAAAATGCAAAACATATTTGACTTTTGTCACCAATCAGCACACCAATTTTGATGTTGATTTCAGCACATTTTAGGATATTCACATGTCTGAACTAGAGCTTAAGGTCCGAACAAAAGTTGTATCCCTAAATGTTATCTTTCCAACAGATCTGATTTCATCTCAATATGATTTCTGTATCTTAAGATATGACCAGATCTTTGCTCACTGTTTAGGTTCAAGGACAGCAGCACTATCTTGTCTTTTGAGATAATTTCGGAATCCTATACATCCCATTTGATCTCTGGTCTTACTTTGTAACTATGGGTACTTCTTTGATCTTTTATTCAAGACAAATTTCATGATTTTTGGGTGCTTAAAACTCCTATTATTCTCAACATACTATAATAGTATCATTTTAATCGATTAAGCAGAGAAATTCAATTAAACTCCATATGAACCCAAACTCATAAAATATGACAAACACCATTTAATTGAACATATAAGAAGTCTTAATGAGATATATATGACATATATGTGAGAGATAATTATTTATAAAATTTATGTTTATCAAAGTCACAACCCCTAATAGACAATCTCATAAAGAAAGTAGAGATAAGGGTCACCATAGGCATAGGGAAACTAGAACCCATAAAATTAGGATTAGATAACCTTATAGGGATTAGTATAGGAGTTCCTCTAGGTATATACTAAAATCTAGGAATCATAGGAATAGTCCTAGGAGTAGGAACCTTAAGGGTAGAGACCACCATGAACCCCTAGAAGTTCCCAAGATCAAAATGCTAGAAGTTCCCAAGATCAAAATGCTAAGGTTTCAAGATAGAAATGACCCAAAATCATATCTAAATTGGGAGCTCAAGGTTAAGAAACTATTTTCAAGTTATTCCATTGTGGACCAGCATAAGATAAGACTTGTAACCTTAGAATTTAATGAATATGCCATAATATGGTGGGATAAGTTGAATAAGGAAAGGTATCAACCTTTGAGTCATTAGGAGGAGATGAAGCACATAATGAGGATTAGGTATACACGTCCTTATTACTTAAGAAAAGTACACAATAGACTTTATAGACTAATATCCAAGGAACAAAAAGTGCACATATTAAGCAAGTTATCTTAGTTTTAAGGGAAGAGCACTTGTTTAGAAATCTAGAAAAATGTTCTTCCTATTTTGATCATATGATCTTTCTAGGCTTTGTCATAGCACATATGGGGTCCAAGTTTACCAAGAGAAGGTCAAGGTCATTCAAGAATGGCCAACTCCCCAAAATGATGGAGAAGTTAGGAGTTTACATGGCTTGACAAGCTTTTATAGGAGGTTTGTCAACGATTTTAGCATAATCATTTCTCCATTCAATGAACTTGTAAAGAAAAATGTAAAATTCGTTTATGGGATAAACAACAAAAAGCCTTTGGCACTCTAAAATGGAGGCTTATTAAGGCACCAGCTCTTGCTTTACCCAATTTTGATAAATCCTTTGAACTGGAGTGTGATGCCTCAAACATAGGGATAGGAGCAGTACTTATCCAAGAAAGACATCTCATTTCTTAATTTAGTGAGAAAAAAAAAGGATGCTCTTAACTATCCTATCTATCATAAAGAGCTTTATGCTCTTATCAATTCCTTAAAAACTTGGCAATATTATTTGTTATCCAAAGAATTTTTAATCCACAATGATCATGAATCATTGAAATGACTTAAGGTCCAAGGTAAACTCAACAAGAGAAATGTTAAGTGAGTAAAGTTTCTTGAATATTTCGCTTATGTTATTAAACATGAGAAGGGAGTTAGTAAAACAAATTTTAAAGCCCAATCCTAGAAGGCACACCTATAGCCTCCTAAGTGCCAAATTCTTGGAATTTGAGCACCTTTAGAGTTTGTATACAAACTATGTAGAGTTTTGGAAAACTCTACAAAGATTGTGAACATAAGGCATGTATTGAATACTTTAGGCATAAGGAACTATTGTTTAGGAAGAACTGGTTGTGTGTGCCTAAGGTTCCATGAGAGATCTTTTCTTAAAGGAATCTCATGAATGGAGTTTGATAGGGCATTTTGGCACCCAAAATACCTTTATCATCCTAAAAGAAAACTTTTTTGGCCTCATATGGATAGTGATATCCAAAGGTATTACTAGAGGTTCATTATCTATAAATATGCCAAATCGACAACTAAGCTCCATGGCCTACATACACCCTTACCAGTCCCTGATTCCTCTTGAGTAGACATCAGCATAAACATTGTCTTAGGCCTAACTAAAACCTAAGGGGATGGTAACTATCTTTGTGGTAGTGGATCATTTTAGTAAGATGGTCCATTTTATTCTCTGACATAAAGTGAAACACACTAAAAATGAAGTTTGTTTTACGCTTAAGTCGTATTAGCAGTTTCATTATTAGACCATTACATCATGATGCAGAATTCTTTTACCTTGTGTTTGGATGAGACATTTTAAGGAGGAAAAGTAACTTTTGAGAGAATTTAAAATTCTAGAAATCGAAATATCCTCTTTGGGTATTTTTTTTGTAACAAATTACAAATTCCATGAATTTTGAGGAAGTATTTTAACAAACTAAAACGAGAGAATTTAAAATTCCTCCAAAATAGGTGGAATTTAAAATTCCTCAAAGTTTCTCAACTTATTCTTATGAACAACATTTCTCTCATTATTCTCTTTTCATGTTATTCTCTTATTGCTCTGTTATTCTCTCACATGTTTTTCTCGTATCTGGATATAATATTTTTATTATTAAATAATATAATCATATTTTTCTATCAGTACATATGTTGGTTTATTATTCTATTTAAATATGTTGCATAATAAAAATATTTGTATATCTAAATTTTCCCGTGAATAAAAAAATATGAGCAAAATTAAGGAAAATCTATGAATATTAAAATATC